>APFE030981285.1:0-21049 GCA_000404065.3 Pinus taeda
GATGTGGATATCGGTATGGCTTTTTCATAGGTCGGTCTTGAAATACTTTTCCATGCTTCTGAATTAGATCTTGCATCTGTGGTGACTCTTCTTTGGTCATATTTGCAGATAACATTTCTAATTGATGACATTGTACTGCATAAGTAGGTGCTCTTTTTCAACTCAGCTTCATCATCTGAGATGATGATACAACATGATTTTCTAGTGCTTAGAATCCATGTAGTTTGTACTTTTGACCTCCCCATTTGAATTTTATAAATTGTAATTGATGGTTGGCGGCATAAGTACCTAAAGTTCTTAGCCATTGGATGCCTAAAACTACATCTACTCCTCCTAATACCGTGAAGAACGGAGACTCTAATTTAAAGTCTTGAATCTGCAAATTGACTTTATGGCATTTCCCTACCTTTTCAATCTTCTTACCATTAGCTATCATCACTTTCATGTTTGGTAAGGGAAATGAAAAGATATTGAGTTTCTTGGCCACAGTCGCATCTATAAAATTGTGTGTGCTTCCAGAGTCGATGAGAACCACTACGTTGTTCTTCTTTATGTGTCCTTTTAATTTTAAGGTCTGAGGTTGTGATATACCTGTCATGGCTGATAATGACACTTGCAGAGTACTTCCGTCATCTAAGTCTGGTGAAAATTCTAGGGCGTCTTCTGTTTCTTCTATGTCATAATCTTCATTGTTTGAATCATTGGCTGCTTCACAATTATATAGGTTCTTTGGCTCTTTTCCTTTAGCACATCTATGTTTGGGGTCCCATTTCTCACCACGACGTTTACATTTACCCTCTTTTATCCTTTGCATTTCCACATTAGATTTTTCATCTTCACGACGATGTGGTGGAACATATCTTGTGTTATTTGAGTCCACATACTGGGGTATTCTTCGTCTTGCATAAGCTTTTTCCGCTGTTGACCAAAATATTGGTTCGGATTTCTTTTCCGCTATTTTTGCTTTTCGTCTTGCTACTTCTATAGATGAAATGTCATGCATCTCAAGTTCTGCTTGTAAATGAGATTTAAGTCCCGAGATGTATGACTGAATTAGACGAGATTCTGACAACCCAGGCACTCGAGTTACTAAGGTCTCCCATTCTTGAGTGTATTCATCCACACTTCCTTTTTGTCGTAATTTGATGAGTTTTGAAAAGAATTTTTCTTCCTTTACACCTTGGAATCTTTTGAAGAATGCATCTTTAAATTTTCTCCAGCTAATGACGTGTGTTGTCTTTTTCCACCACATATACCAGTTATATGCTTCTCCCTCCATTTTCATGGATGCATGTCTGATTTTTTCGTCATCATCAGTGATGTCATATATCTCAAAGTATTCTTCTGCTTTATTTATCCACGCAACAATGTTTTTTTCGTTCCCATCGAATTTAGGCATCTCAACCTTTACCCTCTTCTGGTATGTGGCTAACGGTTGAGCAAAAAAAGGGTGTTGATTATTAAGGGTATCCCAAAGTTGCTTGTTTGTAAAGGCAGTGTTACTTGCTTCTTGGTGGGGTGCCGCTGATTTTCTTGGGGATTCAACCTTTTCATGAGAATTTGTTGACTTTGTTGAATCTGATGAGAGATGTTCTTGATTTTCTTCACCATCTTTTAATAGCTCTTCGGGTGTACAATTTGACTTTTTACACAGACTTGTCAGCATTGTTAAGACTTCTTTGAAGTTTACTCTTGTTTGGACATGTTGACTTTCCATCTTTATCTCTATTCGATTTGTTGTATCTTCAAGATTTTTGATTTTGTCCGCTTGCTCCCCAAGCTTGCTCTCGACTTCATTTAATCTTTTACTGACTTCGTCGTGGTTGTTATTTATCTTTTGCTCTGCATCCAACAACCTTTTTTGGAAATCCGAGATTGTCATTGTCGACATTGAGAGGGTTTGCGGGGGCGTGTATTTATTTGCCAGCTAAAATATTTTTCCTTCCCCTTTTTTTTTAAATAATTAAATTTAATTAACTAATAATTAAAATTTAATAATAATTTTTTTTTTGTTATTAATAAATTAATTAATTAATAATTTAATGTAAATTAATTAATTAATTATATATATATATATATATAATAGATATATAATTTTTTAAAATAATAATATATAAGAGTAAAATATAACTATATAATATAGTTATATTATAATTTTACAACTATATAAATTTTCAAATAATATATATATATATATATATATATATATATATATATATATATATATATATATATAATTATATATAATAATATATAATATATAATAAGTTATTATATTTTACAACTATATATAACGAAAGGAGGATAATGTTGAAATTACGCCTTTTAATTGAAAAGCTTTTTAATTAAAACGACAGCCCACTATATATAACGAAGGGATAATGCTGAATTACGTTTTACGTCTTTTAGTTGAAACGCTATTTAATTAAAACAACAGGCCGCTGGAGAGTCAACAGTCGTGTTGATTGGCAGCAACCGTGGGCAGATTACACCTTCGATTTTACCGTGATACCCACTGCAATGGAACCCGCAAATATCACCGCAGACGCAGGTAGGTGCTCGGAACAGCGACGGCTTAGCAGACGATAGCCAGACATGATTGACTGGACAGCGAAGGACGACGGAATTTGCGGTTCAGTGCAATGCGGTGGTGGCGGAGTTAGTGATGGCGTGGGTGTGCTGGAGTCCACGAGGGGCGGAAGAAGCAAAGGCAAGCAGTGTTGGAAGACAACTTGTGGTGAGGCGTTGTTGGTGATGGAGGCGGTGTTTCGTTGCTGCAACGAACAATCAATCAGTTATGGCGGCTCGTCGATGCCTATTGGGCGGCAACAGTGGACGGCTGAATGGAACCCTCGACTGTTTTAAAAAAAAATAACGCAGTTCTCACCACGCAGATTTTTGACGGAACCCTTGATTGTTTAAGTAGTAAGCCAGATGTTCAACGTAGTTTAGGTTTCAATGTCGTTCAGGTGTTACACAGTTTTCCACGGATGGCTACAGGTCAACGGTGGTGTGAACAGGTGACAATGCGTGGACACTAGTGCGGAACAAGTGAGCGGGAGAACCGTTAGCTGTGCTATAGTGAGCCCAGGAGCGACTCGCTCTGATACCAGATGAAATGTAAAACTTCGGGATAACATAAATATATAATATTTATAATATATTATAATATTATATATATATATATATATATACTTTAATAAATGAATTACAAGATAGATGAGATTACAATTGCGGTTGCCTGGCTTATATACCGCCATAGGCAGCCTTTTGGGAAAGGGCATGATCTTATGATCGTGCCCTTTCATCTAACTAAACCTAAAATTAAACAATAACCTAAAATTAACTAATTTTTTACATAACAGTCGCTTTCTAAGAAGGGCTTCAGTTTAGCCCTCTTCTCTATGGGAACATGGACATACATAGGACTACCGAAGATATGCAAATGGCTCACATTTGGTTTCACTCTTGTAAACATCTCCTCAAGAGTCATGTCCTACAATATCCCGTGAAGATTCCTGTTTTGCACATAAACAACTATATTGCAGGCTTCTGCCCACAAAAACATAAGTAATTCCTTGTCAAATATCATTTCCCTCGTTGCCTCCATTAAGGCCCTATTCTTCCTCTCGGTAACCCCATTCTGCTAAGGGTTGTAAGGTATTGTGAACTCCTTATTAATCCATGTTGCCATGCAAAAGTCTTGGAACTCATTGGAGGTATACTCACCCCCATTATCCAATCTCAACACCTTAATCTTCTTCCCAATCTGGTTCTCTAAAGTGCTTTGAACTTTTGAAACCGACCGAAGACCTCTCCCTTGTTTTTAAGGAAGTAGATACAAGTCTTGCTTGAAAAAACATTTATGAATGTCACAAAGGACAAAGGCCCTATGATTAACTCCACATACATAAGACGACAAATGTCTAAGTTCAGCAAGTCTAGCACTCTCTTAGACTCAGTCTCACTATGAGGAAATGTGGCCTTAGCGTATTTTCCAAGTGCACACCCTTTGCACACTTCGTCCTGCTCCACCCTTACCTCCAGAAAACCTGTAAGCATTCTCTGTAACATAGGAAAACCCCTGTAGTGTAGGTGTCCCATCCTCTTTTGCTAAATCTCACTCTAGTTGTCACTCTCATGTATGAGAGCCTTGACCAAATGTCCTCTCAATAGATATAGATTCTTCTCCCTTCTCCCAATTATTCGCTTCTTGTTGGGATTAGTTCCTTTTCGTCCAACAACCACTTCACCTCCCATGAAGTTGACTTCTAGTCCTTTGACTTTCATAGCTAAAACTGAAAGAAGATTCTTCTCCAAGCCCGATACAAACAACAATTCATTCACCTCCATGATACCACCTTATTCCATTTGAAACTCTATGTTGCCAATGCTTTCTACTACATACTTGGCATTACAACCAAGCTCTAGATGTATATCCCTAGGCTCCATTGTCATATTGGTGAAAATGTTTCGAGATCCCGTCATGTGATGAGATGCTTCATTGTCCACAAACCAAACACCTCACGTGATGTTTTCAAAAAGACATGACACCAAGGCAAAGTTTTTATCGAACTTTTCAGCCATTTCATCCAACTATACAGTAGCTACCATGATTTTCTTTCTCTTGGTCTTCTTCATGTTTGGACATAGACTGACAACATGCCCAAGCTTGTGACCTAAGTCACTAGGTTCGGCAAATTTAATCCTAGGGATTCGAAATTCGTCGAACTTCAAGCGAACTCGAATTTGTTCGATCAGGTTTGTCAAACAAAATGACAAACTTGAACCTGAATTTCGAACCCAAACTTAATCGCCAAACTTGATCGCCGACAATTAAATTCGTCTTGAAATTCTCCATTAAATTCGTTCAGGTTTGAATTTATCCGGTTTAAAAAAAACGATCTTTATGCGGGCCCGTCTAAGTTACCTAGGGTTTCGTTTTCGTCGCTGTTTAAAAATTTGAAAAAAAAGGACAAATCATTGTTTATGTATGTCACAGGCAGGGTGGGTTTCTTTTTGTTTCATTCTCACAAGTCGCATTAGAATACACAGCGTCTTGTGACAGGGTAGTGAGCTACCACTGAGCAATAGCACTGAGTGGCGAGCGCATAACAGGTCGACAACGTCACAAACTACATCATTGCCACTAGAGTCTAGGCCCACTACAGCCCACGTCATGGCCCGTCTCCAAAGTCCAGACTCCAGTCTCCTCGTCCCGTGGCCACTGGTGTCGACTCCAGAGTCCACTGTCCATACTCCCGAGCATCTATTCCAGTTCAACCAAATCGTAAGCAACCTTCAGCAAGCCGCACTGTCCAGACTCCGGCCTCTAGGTAAGTCAAAAGTTAAAATGCACATTTATTTTTTATCACTTAAAAATTAATAAGTTAATATTTACAATTTTACAAATTACAATTTACTAGTTTTTTTACTATAGTGTCTGGACTCTCAGGCTGATCCAAACTCATTACATTTATTTTATAAATTATAGTTTCATAATTTCATTATGCAAAAAAATAAAAAAACTAATTAAAATGTAAATTAAGAAAAAATTGCAAACATTTCAGGCTTCAAACCTTCACCTCAGTCTTCAACAATCCGAAGTTCAGAACTTTTAAATTTCAATGGCACCCCCAAAATCAACTGTTGTAGCATGGAATTTTGTCAAAAAGAAGGGAAAAATATTGTGTCAATTGTGTGGACATCAATTCACTGGCTCTTTAACTAGAGCAGTAGATCACCTTCTCAGTATTAGCAATGGAAGTGGAGGTGGTGTTGAAGGTTGCACTAAGATCTCTGACGAACAAAAAACCGCAGTGGAGAAAGACTATTTCACTTCAAAGATGGAAAAGGAGAAAAGGGAAAATAAGAGGCAGCGAATTGAGAGGGAGATTGCCATGTCTTCCTCCAACACCATTAATTCAATCTCAACCATTGGTGGATCAAGTTCTACTCAAGTAAAAACAGGGGGAACCAAAACATTAAATCAATTCTAGAAACCTGTGGAGAGACAAGAAGTTGATGATGTTGTTGCAGAATTCTTTTATGCATGTGTAATTCCCTTTAATGTGGCGAGGAGTCCATATTTTAAAAATGTAATTAAAAAGGCCATTGATTTTGGGAAGGGCTATGTTCCTCCCGGATCTAAAGCTTTAAGGACAACTTTGCTAAAGAAAACAAAAGACAGAGTGATAGGAGAGTTGGTTCAAATTAAAGAGTCTTGAAAGCTTACAGGATGCACAATTTTGAGTGATGGTTGGTTAGATTTGTGTCATCGCCCATTGATCAATGTGCTTGTTTATAGTCCTAAAGTGTTAAGTTATGGTATGTTCTATGCTTATAACAGTTTACTTCTTTTTCTTATTATATTCCAGATTAGCAATCACATGTACATAAAGTAAAGTGCAGATAGAACATTAAATGATCGACAGAAAACAAGCCAGGACAAGAGACACAAGATGTGGCAGCTAGCCAGGGGCAAACCCCACAATGTGTGGGGAAACCCTTTGATCAAATCTTCTTTTATCTTCAATAATTCAGCAGAGAGAAATAGTACAATAAATCTGATTTATATCAGCAGTAGCAAACCCTAGATCAACAGCATCAGCATTAGCGGCTTCATCATCAAACTAGGGCAGACGATATCTCACAAACCAACAGTCGAATCGACTTAATTCCACCACCAAAAGTTGTGACTTCCAAAGGAGGTTAAAATGAACCTACAACACAGTTCAGATGAGGAGATATTCTGGTCCACGCAGGTCAAACTTTACTTCTGCAATTGCAGCTTCAGTTTCAGCAGCTTCCTTCAAACTAGGGCAGTGGATATCTTGCAAAACGTTCGTCGGATTGACTTGATTCCACCACCAAAAGTTGCGGCTTTCAGAGGAGGTTCAAATGAACCTACAGTGCAGTTTAAATGAAGATATCTTCTGGTCCACGTAGGTCAAACTTTACTTCTGCAGTTGTAGCTTCAATTCAGTAGTTTCCTTCAAACTAGGGCAGTCAATATCTCGCAAACCATCCGTCGGATCAACTTGATTCCACCACCAAAAGTTGCAGCCTTCGGAGGAGGTTCAGATGAACCTACAACACAAATCAGAAGAGGAGGTTTGATGGTCCACATTGGTCAAACTTTGGATCTGCAGTTGCAACTTCAGTTTTAGTAGCTTCCAGCTTCACATGTGTGAGAGAGAGACCCTTTTCTGCGTAGTAATAGAGAGAATGTGATGAGATGAAGTGAGTCCAAATGGAGGAAAAATTCCTCTATATTTATACACAACATTGGTGTTGAATAGATTGCGACTGTTGGGACTTCTGAAAGCTACATGATTGTAGTCGGCTTGATAATAATTCCACTAATCAAAATAAATTCAATATCTCCATGAATACTTATCAGAATTGGATGATCTTTATATCAATCCTACACCTCTCGACGAGAGGAATCTAATAAAAATATTATCAGCCATGAATAAGATGACTCACATGAAGTTTTACCCTAGTTTCCAATTTTAACATCAAGGGGGTACTTTTCTTGAAGGCAGTAAATGCAATGGATCGAGTGAAGACATCAGAATTTGTTTTTGGAATTTTGGATGAAGCAATTCAAGAGGTTGGGGAGAAAAATGTGGTCCATGTTATTACAGATAATGCATCAAATTGTGTTGGTGCAGGGAAGGTGATTATGGAAAAGTATAATCACATTTATTGGACCCCTTGTGCAACTCACTACTTGGATTTAATGTTGCATGACTTAGCCAAATTTCCTTGGGTCAATGAGACAATCCGAAGAGCCAAAACAATTGCAAACTTCATCATCAACCATCGTCTCACTTTGAGCATATATAGGAAGAATATATCAAAAGAGTTGTTGAGGCCTTGTGATACAAGGTTTGCCACTTTTTATATTACTCTGAAAAGAGTTGTTGAAGAAAAAGCAAGCCTAAGTGTTGTTCTTTGCAATATTGAATGGGAGAGATCTACCCTTTCAAAAGAAACTAAGGGGAAAATGTTGAACAAAGAGTGCTCAATAATGGCTTTGGGGAAAATGCAAACAAGGTTTTAAAAATATGTGGCCCAATTGTTAATAAGCTCTGCATGGTTGATGGTGACAAACCTTGTATGGGTTTTGTTTATAAAAGCATTGATTGTTGCAAAGAGGCCATTGCAAGTGCTTTTAGTAATGTGGAAGTTGATTACCAAGAGATATGGGATTTAATTGATCAAAGATGGAAGATGGTGCATAGTCAATTACATGCAGTAGCATGCTATTTGGACCCTAGATTGTTTGGGTTATCAAGACATAGGGATGAAGAAGTCATGAATGGACTTATCCAAGCTATTGAGAAGCTAAATCCAGATCCAGTAATTGCAGGTTTGGTCAGAAGTTAGTTGAGGGCATACTGGTTAGAAGAAGGGTTATTTGGAACACAATCAGCAAAGTATGATAGGAGCATAAGTGATCCAGCAGTATGGTGGGAATTTTATGGTTCAGGGGAACCAGAATTGCAAAATTTTGCAATTCATATCCTAACCCAGGGATCAAGTGCATCAGCATGTGAAAGGAATTGGAGTTCCTTTGACCACATTCATTCCAAGAAAAGAAATAGATTGTTAGCTGGAAGATTAGAAGATATTGTTTATGTTCGTAGTAACTTGTAGTCGGCCTTGAAAAATGTGGCTAAAGAGTCATCCAATTCCTCTATTTCGTGGACCGATCCTGTTCCAAAAGCATCAAGAGATGAAGCTGATTTTTACATTAATAGTGACATTGACAGGGAATTGAGTGATGAATCTGATGTTGAAGCATCTAGCAGATTCACAGCTCCTACTGCTCTTGATGATATAGAACTTTCTGATATAACAAGTGGGCCACAGGAACATCAAGAATAAAACTTGTGTTCCTGTTTTAGATTTCTAGTTTACATTTTGCATGAATAATTTTCTAAAACTTCCAAGCTACTTTAAGCTTTTGAGTTTTATATATTTTGAATACTTTTTTATCAGATTGTTTTTCAATATATGAAATTTGATATGGCCCATGGTTTTTTTGAATCTGATATGGGTGCCAATGTCTATGATGAATTTCTCACCTTGTTTACTATGTATGGAAGTTGGTTCTTTATTGGCACTCGCTTTCATGGTTTATAAAATTATGTGGAAATGATTTAAATGTTTGACCAATAATCTCATGTGTTTGCAATTTGCATTATGGACTTTTAATTTGACTTTAAATTGATATATATATATATATAATATATTATATATATATATAATACAATTTTTTTTTCAAATTTCTATATTCAAAACTTTATCGGGACAAAATTTAAGTGTGCCAAACTTTATTCGAATTTCAAGGTCACCGAACTCGAACACGAACATGGTGACTTATCTTGTGACATGCAAGGCACTTGACTTTGCTCATGTCCTCCTTTTTACTCTTTGAAGGTCCACCTCCACTCTAGTTCTATTTGGCCTTCCCTTTGCACTTTTTCGCTTATGTGGCAAGAACAAGCTCATCTTTCTCCTCCCTACTCCTTCACTATCCTTTGATCAATGAGTTCTCCTGAATCTCCTTCTAGATGAAATCATCCCACAATTGATCCCAATCAAGAAGTTGTTGCCTAGCAAGGATCCCATCCACAGAGGTGGTCCAATGCTTAACACAACCTTTCAGAGAAACCTTCATCAGCTTTGAATCAATCACAGTTTCCCCGATAGCTTAAAGCTCATCACGAGCCTGCGGGATCTTTGTGAGGTAAGATGTTATAGTCTAGGTTGCTTGGAAACGGGAGCAAGGTGCGACAATTTCAAAAGCTTCTGGGTGGGGAACGAATTTTATATAATATCTACTTTTATATATTTTGATGGATATATGTCAACAAAAGCATGTTGAATGATGAAGCGAAAACTTAAACAGTATAAGGATGAAATTTGACTTCTCCAATCAAATCAACCTCCCTCTATCTTCAGTAACTTAACCTTGCAATCTCAAACAATTCGGCTTCCTGGATACACCCTCGAATCCTCCTATACTCTTCTTCCTCTATGCTTCAGTCTACTGAGCCACTCGCACTAGAAAAAATCCCTTTCTATTGGTGTGTCTCCTCTTTTGTGTCTTCACCTCTTCCTTAGGCTTCTTTTTATAATATTCATTAAGCCCAAATCCCAACCCTAATCTCCCATCTAGAATATCTTGGAGATCAATGGTTGAGATTATTTATAAGCCACTTAAATAATTAAATTAGTTATCCTTAGAAAATGACTTAATAGTCCACAATAATTAATTTACTTTATTTATTGTATTTTTCCTAAGTTAGACTTAGAAAAGAAGACATAAATCACTTATTCCACCAAGCACGCACCGAAAGAAGCAATAAATCATCTTCCACATACTAAGACACCAACCATATGCAAAAGAACTTTCAAAGCTACTCTAAGCTTCAACATTTGAGGAACTGGGTGATGCCTAATGAGAGGGGTTAGAGCTCATGCTATGCTTTTTCCCACGTACTAAACAAATGTCCAAACCATCTTTTGTATTTCATCTTTTTCTTTCGTTGTAGCTTTCTTATGTTTTTATCTTTCATTTAGTTGCAACAACCTCAAGGGCTAAGCTTTCCAGGCCCGAACTCAAGGATGAGGATGAAGGGTGCCAATCCCAATGACTAATGACCATCAGCTCCAAAAATGGAGATGTATAATGGAAAAAGATGTAAAGTGGTAAGTATGGAATATCTTAGACACACTACTTGAATTAGTGCCTCCGTAGGCAGTGGTAGTGCCCTTGCTAAAGCAATAAGGTCTCAGAGGAGGTCCCACTGGACTAGAGCCAAAGCCTAACCTCCTAGGTGAGGGAACAAGAAGACAGTCAAGATCGATTGATTATCCAATTTGCCACTTGATCCATATTAGTATGCCCATAACATTGAGTGAAAGCACATGATTTCAAAATAGTTAAAGTACATGTCAATGGATGACCTACCTTTCTTGTCAATGGATGACCCACCTTCCTTCAAGAAGGAATGTTCAATGGGAGATGTTGATTTTTTCAAATGCAATAGATAAAACCATAGTATTTCTAAATATTGTTAATTACTTCCAATGATGTTGATCTTCTTTTAATTTTTCTAGTATATCATTAAGCAATTATACTTTAGAAATTCAACCATATAAAAGCAGCGGAACAGTAGAGATCACAATGCACAAAGAGAACACAAGATTTACCCTAGGAAAATCCACTAAGGGGAAAAACCCAGCAAACTTTTCAAAGGAAAAATTCTTTTGTTCAACAAGAGACACACATGGTCAAACTTGGTCTTCCCCCTCCAATTTAATCCTACAACTCGACCTTCTGTTCTGCCCTAGGCTGAATTTCGGCCTCGCAAAAACTGCGAGAATCCCTGAATTTTGCCCCCCTGCAATAGAAACTGCCCAGAAAATATGTGAACTAGAGAGAGATACCTTCCACACTTGCAAGCTAGAAGAGAGAGAAAGAGATGATTTTCATCCTTTTTTTTGTCCTCCTTGTCCTTCTTGTCCTTCACTTGGATAACCATAAACTGTCTTGCTTGAGAGAGTGTGAGTTGGTGCCTTGAGGAGGAGATCGAGTTGCTTTTATATAGCAATCTACCTGGATCGAATGGGCATGACTCTACCTGGGCCGACTTGACTTGGAGGGAGGCCGAATCAACAAACTTGGAGAGAAAAAATTTCAATTTCAAAAATTCAAATTTTCTTCTTTTAAAAGTCCAAATGGGGCTTGACTCAAGATATATTTTTCTTTTGACTCTATCATTTAAAACATGCTTTACAATAATCAATATAAATACATCAAGTGTGCTAATATACATTATGAAGACCAACCATAGTTACAAAATTCAACAGGAGAGAGATATGATCGTAGCAAGAAGTGGAGGATATTGGCATCATGTTATGTGCTGATCATATAAGGCTGCTAGCTGGCTGGCTATCTATGGAGGAGAAGAGCTTTCTCCTGTGGATTACCCAATTTTCGGTGGGTAACAAGGACACAAATTCATACAATGTCCTCTGCAGTGTTCATCGCTGAGACTTTCTCGATACATTGTTGTTTGAATGATGCAACTATCTTAAACTTTGTTGTACTTATTGACTCCGTTTCAAAAAAAAACATATGGAAACACAACCAAAATTTTCTTGAGGGTCCACAGATTGGAACAGCATTTTGGTGTGCTATGTTGTTTACCACACATGGATTTTTTGGCCTGTTTGTTTAATCCTATTATTATTGTGGACCACACTAGAGTTTCTTAATAAATGATACCTTAACATTAAAATAGACAAAACAAATTAACTTTGAAGATTTTAAGCCACTAGAAAATAGCTATGTGCTGCAAGATATTCCTTCCCTTATATTTTGCTTTAAATTAACAAATAAGATAAAAAAAAAAAAGAAGAAGAAAGGAGCAGTTGATATAGACTAAAAGCTAATGTAAGCATACAGAGAATGTGATCTGCCCTGCTTCGTCCATAATGCAAACATCAAATCTTTTCTTTACAAGTAAAGGATGACATATGGAAACACAACAAAAATTTACTCGAGGGTCCACAGATTGGAACAGCATTTTGGTGTGCTATGTTATTTACCACGCATCTTGGTGTGTACCCTCTCTTGTGGAACGCACAAAAGTTTCTTAATAAATGATACCTTAACATTAAAATAGACAAAACAAATTAACTTTGGAAATCTTAAGCCACTAGAAAATAGATGTGCGCTGCAAGATATTCTTTCCCTTACATTTTGCTTTTAAAAAAAAAATAAGAGGAGCAATTGATATAGACTAAAAGCTAATGTAAGCTTACAGGGAATGTGATCTGCCCTGCTTCGTCCACAATGCAAACATCAAATCTTTTCTTTACAAGTAAAGGATGTGTTATTCCAAGACAGGTCACTCCAACCACACAAGCTTGGTCTATTCTTGATTCCAACTCCTTCACAGAATTTATGCCCATTCCTGCAAGTATAGATTATGGTCAAAGCTAAGAATCAAACAGATCTAAGAATAAAAATATCAAATCATTGCCTCATAAAGCTAAAGCTGAATGTAAAACCTGATATTGTATACTCTTGTATATCTGGATGTATAGCTGCAGTTCTTCCAAGACGTATAAAGTCGATACCCTGTAACAGGAAAATTTTAGATCAACCAATCATGAAGACATTACCAATTATTTCTACCAAAAAGTTAAAGACCCAATGGTTTAAAGCAAGTGTGGATGAAACATATAAAAAACAATAGAATGTGCGTTGTTTTTAAACATATAAAAATACTTCTCTATTATATTTATTAAGTATATCTGTCATCCATAGTGAACTAAACTTAAAAGAATTGTAAAAGGTGTAGTAAAGCAAAGATAGTCAACTAAATTGTCAATGGTGGCATGTCGAGTAGGTGAAACCAAGTAACTAATATAGCCCACCAGGGTTAAATTCCTACCAACTGACATGCTAGTGCATGTGCTTACACTAGTGGATGCACAGCGGCACATGTAACAGCAGATGCGGCCAGGAGCAAGTCCTGGTGACTTTCATTAATAGAGAGCCCCACTCACAGTTGCTTAGCCAAAGGCAACCAAATTTAATGGTGCTAATGGTTCTCTCATAATGCTATATCCAAGTGTGTTAACCTTATCGTGATAAGAGGAAGATTGCTCAAAATATGACTAAATTATAAATACAGATGCCCATGAACAACGATTCAGTTGTCCATGAGCAGCTATGAGAAAGACATCAACAGTAAGCAAAACCCTCAACCTTTATATCTCTTAGCAGATGACAAGTAAAACCCACAAACATGTACAGCAAGAGTCTGGAACCTTGTATGAAACCATAGAGGTAACTTGATGCTGGTTAAGCCCACAAAGATGTTTTGTAGGGATGGCCTCTACCCATTTAGTAAAATGATCAGTGGCAGTTATAATCCATGAGTGGCCATTACTCAAATTTTCATAAAATTTCACTATAAAATCTAGCCCCCAATGTTGAAAGGGAGCCTCCACGACCACAGGCTGAAGAGGCAAAGAGGCTAACTTTTGCTTCCCAGTGAATAGTTGACAAGCTTAGCAACCTCTAACATACTTGTGCACGTCAACAAAAATAGAAGGCCAAAAATAACCAGCTCTCAAGATTTTGTGGGTAGTAGTCTTAGCAACATAATGCCCTCCACAAAATCCTGAATGAAACTCAGATAGAAGCTTTTTGGCTTCAACTTCATCAACACACCTAAGTATTACCCCCTCCGATTTCTCCAACCCAAACCATCCTTCATAATGCAATACTTAGTTGCTCTAAGCCTTAATGCTCTTCTCTTGTGGCCAACTAAATGGTTAGGACATGATAAATTTTGCAAATAATAAATAATGTCTTTATAACATTCAAGTTGACCCAATCTTCGAACTTCTGATGAAGCTAACTCCAAATCATTTTGACAAATCATTCATATCGCTTTCTTATTTCCTTCAATCAAAATTTTGGCCAGTCCTTGGCCTTTCACAAACTTAGTAGGTCTAATATCCAAATCATACTCTTGAATCTTCGAGACCCACCTAGCTCGAGTTCCTAAGTAATCAACTTGGACTAAAATATCCTTTACAGCAGAGTGGGGAACAAATGCAATTATCCGAGAATACCCTACAAAAACTCTGAATTGTTTAAGGGACTTGACTAAAGCATAAGCTTGCTTCTCCATGGTGCCATACTTCAACTTAGACCCTTGAAGGGACCTACTCATAAAAGCAATAGGCTACTGATGCCCTTCATTATTCTTTTGAAGAAACACTCCAGCAATAGTATCTTCGGATGCAAAAGAGAAAATCAAAAACTCCTTTGAATAATCAAGGCTTACTAGAACAGGGGTTTTGACAATAGAATCCTTTATTTCCTAAAAACCTTTTCTACCCTCATTTCCCCAAACAAACTTAACATCTTTCTTTAAGAGGGTTTGGATGGGTTTGGCAAACTCAACATAATTTGGATTGAAACTTCTAAGAAAATTAATCTTTCCTAAGAAGGATTGAAGGGTTTTAATATTATGAGGCAAAGGAATCTTTTGAATAGCCTCAACTCTTTCAGGCTCAATCTTGATCCCATCCTTTGAAATGATGTGACCAAGCAACTTCCCTTCAGTCACTCCAAAAATAGATTTAATGGTATAAGGATATTCCATACTCCCTACACCTATCAAAAATTTGCCTTAGGTGGCCTATATGGGAAATTCCATTTTTAGAAAAGCAGTTAAATCATCTTGATAGATCTCAATAAATTTCCCAATTAGACCCTTAAAGTCATAGTCCATAGCCCTTTGAAAAGTTGCTCCAACATTCGTTATTCCAAAAGGCATCCTCAAATATTCAAAAGTACCCCATGGTGTGGTGAATGTTGTCTTATGTCTATCCTCCTTCTTCACCAAGACTTGGTTGTATCCTGAAAATCCATCTAACAAAGACATCATTCCAGATCCTATTACCCTTTGCAATAATGTTTCTATATTAAGTAAAGGGTAATTATCTTTTTTACAAGCTAAATTAAGATTTCGAAAATCTACACATAGCCTGATTGATCCATTCTTCTTCCTTACAATAACCAAGTTTGAACACCATGTGGAATGCCTAGTGTGAGCAATAATACAACTTAAAGCATCTTTTGCAATTCTTTTTGCACCAAGGGAGCTAACTTAGGATTGATTTGTCTAAGTTTCTACCTAAATGGTTTGGCATTTTCATCCTTAAGAGGGATAGTATGTTCCATAACATCTTCTCTATAACCTTCAACTCATCATATGAAAAAGCCAAAACATCTCTATATTCATGAAGTAAATTTATCAAATTCTTCATTTCTTGCTCATTGGTACCCTTGCCTATTTTAATAATCTTTGGATCATGAGGGGTACCAGAATTCCCTTGGGTCAATTTTCTTATCATCTTTTCTCTTTGAAGCATCATGTTTGTCAAATATTTGCTCCAAGGCTACACGTTCCCTAGGAGTGGGATTTGTCACCACATTACACTCCTCATAATCACATCCTTCGCCTTTGTAGCCAGCCTAAATTCACAAAATTCCTCCATGTTATTTAAAAAATGAACCACTTGGCTTTCATCATTAAAGATTTGCCAATGCTCAAGATTATCAAGCACTGCTGGCCTAAAGATAATCTCCATCTTAACTTTATCATCCATCAAGTTCTCTCAAAGTTGTAATGTAGATGTAGTAACAGCCAGCTCATCAGCTTGTTTATTTGCTTCCCTAGGAATTGCTTGAAGGTCTAATGCATCAAAATATTCCATACTATCCCAAACAGTGTTTCAATACTTCTTTAATCTATCATTCTTGCATGCAAATTGATTCTTAGTTTGAACAATGACAAGATCAGAATCCCCCTTGATGCTAACCAACTTTATCCTCAAGTCTTTTGCCAACTCAAGAACCAACAATAGAGCCTCACACTCTATTACATTGTTGGTTGCATCGAATTCCAATGTATAGGAAAACTTGAATATGTGACCTAGAGGGGAGGTAAGGACAATTCCAGCTCCCTTACCATACCTAGAATGGGCACCATCAAAATTCATGTGCCAAACTGCATCTTTCTTACAATCCACCTCCTTCTCCAAAGGAGGAAAAGAATTAGCCAGGATAGCAGAGTTTCCCAAGTTATCATATTCATACACAATTTCATTATGAGGCTCCTTGGGATTTTCCATATGAAACTTTCTCTCCAAATCCCTATCCAATCTAACCATGATGCCCTCACTATTAGGGATGGTAGCATAAGTTAAATCCATTTGCAAACTACCCCCAATATCATCCCCCCACTTTCTAGACAATAACATCCCCCAAGCATCAAGCACATCAATCACCACAATATCTATGGTGATCATCATGTCAGGATGTACAGCCAAGTGGACTTGAAGATCTTTTATCAAACCACAAACTTCAATGATCTTTGAATCCATTGCACAAATGTTGCGGCAAGGTCTAGAAATCCTCAAATTTAACTGATCCATGACTTTCTTAGTCATGACACAAGATGATGCCCCAAAGTCAAACATAAAATTATGTAAAAGCATTCCATTGACCAACATAGTGATGAAAAAAGGTTGGTGGTCTTTGTTATCTCTACACATATCACTACTTTGCAAAGTGATAGGGGCACCCTCACATCTATCCTTGGAAAAATTAGACATTTTTTTTCCATTGGGAGCATCAATGGCTTTCAACAATTTATATCTTTGGGAAGGAATCTTCATGATTTCAGTGACAAGAACTAAAATCTTAACATTATTTAACCATCCTCCCAAGTCAATATTCAACTTCGATGTGGGTGGAGTGAAAGTTTTACTGTGATTTCTTATTCTTTCTCCTTTCCTTATCCTTGGCTATCTCTAAAATCTGAGTTGATGAAGGCTTCTCTCCATATAACTCAATGATCCTATCCAAATCTTCAAAATTATTTATACCATAGGAGGATGGGGACTTTTTATTTACCTTCTGACTACTCTCCATAACTCCCATCCAATTTTCCAAGGACAAATCATGTTCTTTTCCAACTACATTGATTTGCTCACTTGTTCCCACCATATCTCCTTCTAGGATCCTTCTTGCATAAGGACAAGTGAGTTCATCATGTATGTCATCACAAGGTCTACAATAAGGCATGGAACCATCAACTAAGTTTGTAGACTCAAGTGGATTAGGTGGCCTATGGTCATTGGGAGGTCCTCTCTTTTTCCATCTATCATTTCCTCTATTTGGGAATCTCCCACCTTGATTTCTTTCTGTGGATACTAATCGATTTTGGATAGCATTCATTTGACTAGTGTGATTTGCCTCCATACTCTTGATGAGTATGGGTAACTCCTTATAGGATCATCTGTAGTCTTTTCTTTGGCCTTGCCTTTGGAATCATTCGGTTTCCATGGTCCTCTAGTGAAACCAAGAAGTTTAGACTTTCCTAATTGCTTTCTGGACCTTTCCAGTTCTAAGGCTTCAGTTTGAGCTACATCTAAATTCACAGGCTCCTTCCTCCTCAACTCATAAGCAGTGTCAACACCATAAGCATCCAAATATGAGCATAAAAGAAATTCAACAGGAGGTTTAACAGTAGCAAGCATGCTTTTTACTAATCCATTGAATCTCTTGTTAAACTCCTCCATGGTTTCGTTCTCATTTTTCTTCATATTGCTAATGGAGTTGATCAAATGCCTATATTCCTTCTTCTCTCCAAACTTATCTAAAAATGCATATATTCCTTCTTCTTCTTGCTATGTAGACTTCCTTGATGAATGATGGATTGGAGACCTTCTTGTCCTTGAAGTGATTGAGACTTCTAGGCTTGATGCTTCAACCTTGTAGATGGCCTTCCTTGATAAGTGTTTTTGAGTTGCCCTTTCCTTTATGTGTCTCCTTAGCTTCAATCCCATGTTGAAGAATCTAGGGCAATTAGGTGTAGAGTGATTCTTCGAGACTAGATAACAATTTGTGAAGTCTTTTTACAATTTGTCTTTTGTTAGCTTAATCTTCTTCTTCTCTTATTAATGCATGTGTGTGCTTCATCAAACTGCTATCAAAAAATAAAACAAGAACACAAGATGTTGGCTCTCTGCCAGGGCCAAAACCTCTCTTCTCTTCAGAGGAAAACCCTTCAGTAAGTTTTCTCTTATTGAAGCTTCTTTCTTGATCAATGCCAAACCCTAGACTCTTGACTAGAAGATCCTCCATGCACAAGTCAAGTCCTTCCTTTTTCTTTACACTATGTTTCCCTGGCACATTGTCTACCTCCTTTTGACACTTCATTCCCCAACACTTCGTCCTTCTTCTGCCACTTCATTCCTCCTTCCACTGTAAGTAGAACTTCTAGAAGAGATACTTTTACTTAGTGATATCCCTCACCTAAGGATACTCATTCCTTCTCTTCGATCATCTGAGTTCCTTCTATGTATGGTGGTAGGCTTAATGTGACAGCACTGTAGCCCTAATTCTCGTACGTGTGAGAGGTACCCTAGAGAATTAGGGTCCCTTTCCTTCGCTAGAGAGATAGGCTTCTTCACTTGACTTGGGAGGCCTTGTAGGCCTAGTTTCAAACCCAACCAACACTAATTCATGAATTGTTTGATCCTGTTGTCATACCCGCAGGCTTACCCTCCTCTTCTTCGCATGTGTGACTGTTTCTAGCCCTAGAAACAGTGCTCTTCACTTTGAACTTCTTCCTCCATTTGCATGTCTTGGAGACCCTTTAGACTAGGCTTTCCCTTCTCTTTTTCGGCTACTTCACTATGTTGATTTCAGAGATATTTCAGTGCGTTATAATCGAGTGGACAACCTCCATATATAGAGGATTGCCCCTCCCTTTAGGCTGACTAGAAAACTGTTTGGAGGCCGACTTGTTGTCTTACTTTGGATGCCTTCTTTGGTGGTGTCACATGCTTGAAGGAGACTCTTTGATGGTGCCTTTGCATAGGAGGGGACTTGACTTTGCTTGGAGGTGACTTCCTTGACACTTATACAATGTAACATACCCTTAAGGTCTTTAACATAATTATTTTGACCTTTTGATTTACCTATAGCACTTTAACATGTGCTAGACCTACTTCAATGAGAAAGAAACTCATTGACATATATTATAAAAATAATATTTCTTTTTCTTGAATAAATATAAATATCAAAAGTGCATTTATGAAGACCGAAGTTAGTTACATTTCCTTCAACACTCCCTCTTAACTCGGGAGGTATTAATACAACATTACAAGGTGTTTGGCCATGTTTCAATCTTGAAGAATTCACCCAGAGAAACCAAATTTGCAATCCATCTGTTATAGCATCATATCAATCAGCATTGTCATAGTGCAAGGGCTTGACTAACAGCACCATCTCTTCATGAGATCATGAGCTACAATGCTGGCAAGACCAATGATTTATAGACACCTTCATCATTGTCTCTCAAGGTACCTACCCACCCGGGTGTTCTCTGAGTATGACCTTCTAGGACTATTCTTATCTTGGGTTCCCAGCCCTCAAAGAATATCGATCCTCTTGCCTACTCTTGTCTTGGATGCCCTACACATCCTCAAAGGGTATGGGATGCCAGATGTTTACCTAACCCTCTCATTCTTTCTTCCAAGTGAAAACAAGAATGTTCCATTCATGGCCTTCATCTAGACTTATGATTGTTAGTCCTAGTCTAGTGCATGACCCATGAGATGGAAAAACACAAATGTCACTCCTTTGTAATCAACGATGATCCAAAACTCCCTCTTGATTAGGGACTTGTCAAAGCTTCCTCTTAACTAGGGACTCTTTCATTCATCAACAACTTCTTCGTGGGTCCTTCAGCTGCTTGATCTCCTTTCTTGCTTGATGTTATGAAGTCTTTGTTTGAACTTCTTCTAGGTAGGGCAGCATCCATTGATCACTTTCCTTCATGGTTTGTCATGTCATTGCTTCCTTCGTGGAGAGCAGGGTTCCGGGGGAGCGTCCCCCTCCCTTCTCACTCATGCTCCCAATTCGCATTCCGGGCAAAAGCGCACTCCCGAAAAAGCTCCCTCCCTAAAAAAAACACTCCCTTCCTTTTCAGGAGCGTTTAGTTTTTTTTGCAAAAAAAAAATAATTGCAGTAATATTTCAAATGCAAATTTTTTTCAAAGAAACAAATAAGTTTTGAGTGGGGCAAACTAATGATCTATGACCCTAGTATTGATATGTGATTCATGGTAATGTTAAATTCTTAAAGTAAAAGTGACATTCTCCTTAATCTTCATTTTCATCCTTTTACTTAAATTTTTAACATTGCCATGAAATGAACCAGGATGTTTGAGAGTGGTTCCGACCTCATTGGATTTCACATGGAGAAAGTAGAATTTTAGATTTCATTAAAAATCCAGCATACTTATCAATTTTGTAGGATTTCAAGATTTCGGGATTGGGGGATTGCAATGTTTCCATTGAAATTTGTCATGTATTAGGGTATGGAACTCGTATTTAATAAAAAGCACCAATCCCTATATGTACCTTG
>APFE030981286.1:0-10191 GCA_000404065.3 Pinus taeda
AGGATCTATGCTTATGCACAGAAGAAGAAGATGAGGATGAAGAGGAAGGAGGTGACGATGGGGGTGGTGGATCACCATTACCTCCATGTCCTTTCTTAGAATGATCATCATCCTTCTTACCTCCTGAAGAACCCTCTCCTTCAAGTGGATGTTTGGACCCTTCTCTAGCCAAATTCTCATTTCTTTCTTGGTACAATATCGTCACCATTTTAGTGAGGTCCAAGAAAGCCTTTCTGAAGACTCTTTCTTCTTCTCTTGGATCTGTGTTTTGAGGAATTTCTCCTTCATGTTCAGACATTCTTGAAGCTTCTGTTGAGACTCTTGAGGGTGAAATTGAAGGTGAAGGTGATGGCTCTCTGGCCCTCCCCCTTGACTGAGGATTCTCCCATTCTCTAGTCAACTGTCCTTCCCCTCTTTTAAGTTTAAACCTGGTAAGCATCAATACTTGCAAGACAATTAGAAGATCTTTGCACAAAAACAATCAAAAGACAATTTCACCAGAGATTGACTGAAAGAGCATTTATCTACTTTGCAATTGTATAACAAGAGCATTTCGAAGGCTTCCTGGCTCATTTCAGGCTCTGTCTATAGCTTATTTGATTGCTTTTGATACAAAGAAACAACAGCATAGCTCTGATACCAACTTGATCTGAATTTGAAACTACTTGAAAAAGGTTTGCAAGGTATTCAATTTAGTATTAAACATGTTTAAAAGATTCCCATGTCTTGCAGTAAAGAAACAAATGAAATTTTTAGCTGTTCATGATCCATTCAAGCATAGCAAAATTATTTCCTTTTACTGTTACACACTAAAATGAATTTGTTCTGCACAATAAATTAACCATAGATGCAAAAGAAGTGGAAGAAGCAGTTCACCCATCCTGGGCTACGTCTGCTGGGTCCAAGGCTCCCAAATGGGTCAGTCCTTGTTTTAATTAAATGATCAAAATAAATTTACAGCTAAATAGAAGTCTATACAGGTGAAATAGACTGTAAAATCAGATTCAGAACACATGAATCCTTCAGGATTGACTGCTGGTTCACCTCCAATGGATACCTGCAACCTGAAACAGTTCTCAAATACTGGGCCCTAGTGGCTCCTAGAACTTCCATGGCTCCAAAACCTATGTAAATGACCTTTGATGGCTGAAATACCTATGCCAATGGCTTTAGCACATCCAAAATACCCAAAATCAAAAAGAAAATCGTCCAAATCCGCCTTTCCTAGCCAAAGTCATGGCCATTTAATGATAACTGCCTGTTTCCCCTAAAAGAACTCCAGCTAATTTTAGTTAAGCTCCGCCAATTATGGCGGGACCGCCAAATTTGGCGCTCCGTCAAATAATCCGCCAACTGAACCTTAACTGCCCAAAAAATCCGCATGTGACCACCTTGATTGGCTCGGCGGTTATCCTTGGATTGCGCGCTAGTGGTTAGGGTGGAGCCCATGGATTCAGGGCTTGGTCATATGGAGGCAGGGCTGGCCCCTTTCATCCCCGCCCACCATCCATTTCAAACCTTAAATTATAAACGTTTCCATTAACTTTCAAATCACATGGCTGTGGTGTATTGGTAATGCGTTGGAGTTGTTGGAGATAGGTTGGGGGTTCAATCCACAACCCCACCAATTCTTAACATATGCACTCCCCCTTGCTTACGTCACCTGAGCCACGTGGCAGCCTCCAGGATTGCCATGTGGCGGCTGCTGATTGGCCCACCCAAAGGAATATTCCATGGAATATTCCAAGGAATATTTCGTCGCATATTCTTTTTTTAATGTTTTCTGAAAATTCAAAAATTAAGGGTTATTGGGCGATTTTGTTTTTGACGTAACTTTCACATACGGAGACCATTTTTTAAACCGTTTGCGGCACCGGAATCAAGAGGAAAATCTCTATCGAATCATTTAGGTTTGGGCCAATTTTTAGCACTTTCAATTTTGATCATTATTCAACACTTGGGACATGAGCCCCTGATCATAAGAGGTGGGTATGGCAGCGGTTCTCCACGGCATGAGTTCCAGGGAAGACTATAGCTATAATTCCCGCAAGAGATAAGGAAAAACCTTAGTAAAAACCTCTATCAGTGAACTACAATTATTTAATTATCAAACCAAAAGTTGATACCAAAAGGAAGCAAACACAAAACTCACATGACAAATTTACCTGTATATCCGAGTGACCCTAAGGTGGCAATATACAACTCACAACTGAAATGATTTGGTGTAGTGGAATTTTTAATAAACCCTCCACAGTGCGCAATGGGTATAAGAAATATTGCTTGAGGAAGGATGCCACCAACCCTACTATGGTTTCACATAATGCAGCTCCAAGATTTAGCCCAAGACAAATTTCCAAAGAATAGAGATGAAGAAGCAGGTCGTTTGCTTAACTTGTTAAGTTCCGATGGACCGTTGGATTCAGTAGCTTGATCGGACGGTATCGTTGGCCACTTATGGCACCTGATGGAGAAAGGACTAGGCAGTTGTCCAGCATCCCATCACTGGCCAGCCAAATCAGGTTGAAATAAAACATTAATGCACATGAAATGTAAACATGAAACGCTAATCGAGAACTTAAACACCATGTACATAAATGTTAGTTGATTATACGATAGGTGTAATGAAAACCCATTTAGGTACCTCACTCATAATTCAGTAGTAATGGCATTGCTCTTTTTTAATTGTATAGATGTAATTTGGTTTAGATCCAAATGATGCTTGTCATCATCAGAATTATGGTAAATATTTTTTTTTCATATTTATCTATGAAGAGTGTTAATTAGTGAGTATGTGTTACAATTGGTACCCGAGCCTCAGGTTGCTACATCGAGGACTGAACGAATGATCTTAGAAATAACGAAAATAGTTATGATGCATAGAGGAGCACAGGACGTAACCCAGAAGTATGGGTATAATTGGGAGAAGAAAATGTGGGCACGAATGCTGCCTTAATAGAAACAGTCAAGCAGTTAAGAATCCAAATGCAGAGTCTACATGCTAATAATGAAAGTTTACATATGGAGCAAGAGAAGATTAAGGAAAGTCTGTCAGGGAGACAGAATCAGAGGCATTCAGACCCCAGTCAAGGAGAATAGAACAGGACAAAAACTCACAGACAACAAGAGCAGCATCCAGAGTCTGAAAGAGGACAAATGGGTAATGAGAAAGAGTCGGATAACATATCCAGTAAAAAGGGATTAAAAAGGCAGAAAACAAAACTTCAAGGAGAATTCAAGAAGATCAAACCACTGAACTATAACGATGAGGTAGAAGAAGCGGCAAAGGCCTAGTTAATTAATATGTATCCATATTTCCGAATATACGAATATGATGAAAACTTGAGATCAAGGTTAGTGATCTATCAGTTACAAGGCAAGCCCACCCTATGGTGGGAAGAAATCAAAACAGTCAAAGAAATTAATGAGCAAGAGGTCACCTGGGAACAATTTCAAAGGCATTTTAAGGGTAGATATTTGACTAAGCGATTTTATGATGATAAAGAAAAAGAGTTTCATGACTAGAAATTAGGACAATAGACTATGGATGAATTTATAACTAGATTCACTTCACTATTAAGATATGTTCCTTATATCTGTGAAGAAAAGGCTAAAGTCCAGTGCTTTATTAGCAACTTACCTACCTTCATGAAGGAGAAATTGGAATTTGATAATCCAAAAACGATGGATGAAGCAGTCTGAAAAGCTCGAATCTGCTACCAACAAATGAAGCAGAAAGGCGAAGTGAATAAAAGTTGGCCGAGTAAGAAGGGGCAGAAAATTTTTACAAACATTAAGAACATGAAGAATACAAGAACTAGGTACCCAGGACTAAAAGGACCAAATGGATCTACTAACCGAAATCAGTAGAAGTACAACCCTCAGAACAAAATAAAACAAAATGAGGCGTCAAGTAAGCTGGAAAACAGTTAGATTCCCCTACCTCCTTTGTAGTGCTAGGGTTGTGGGGAACCCCATTACTACAGGAATTGTACTCATAGAGGGAGAATGGAACCTATTGCAAATATTCATGAAACTTCTACTATTGGTTATGTGGCATAGAGCGTACCCTGGATTCATGCAGCTTTGGAAGATCGCCAAGAAAATTATCAACCCTCGATGATGCAACTCGAAGGTAAAATATCTGGTCATCCTATTTCCATTTTAATAGATCCAGGTGCTAGCTTGAGCTATGTCAGTCCAAAAATAGTTGATGTATGCCACCTAAAAATTTCAAAATTTAAGAACCCCTGGCTGATTCAACTAGCTACTGGTGCAAAAAGAAGAGTCTGTGCAAAAGTAGAGGGCTGTGAAATAAAACTGGTAGAACAATAGATTAGGACAGACTTAAATGTATTACCATTAGGTTCCTATGATGTCTTGAGAGCCATGGATTGGTTGCAACAACAATGGGCCTTAGTAAATTGTAAAGATAAGACCATTGATTTTTTGTCAAATGATGGTACCAGAATAGAGATTCAAGGATTTAAAAGAGAAGTCAGGTTACGACCTATTACAACCCAACAACTAGCGAGATGTATGCATAAAGGCTGCCAAATCTATGTGGCTCAAGTGGGATATACAAACTCCAAAGAAAAAATGTTAGCCTTAGAGAAAATACTCGTAATTCAAGAATTTAATGACGTGTTTCCTGAAGATATTCCCGAACTACCACCAAAGAGGAATGTCAACTTTACCATAGAATTGGTCCCTGGAGCTGCCCCGGTCTCAAAGGCTCCCTACATAATGAGTGTTCCTGAGTTAGCTGAACTAAAAACCCAGCTGTAGGAGTTGCTGGATAAAGGGTATATCCGACCCAGTGTATCCCCTTGGGGAGCCCTATTTTTTTCATATGAAAGAAGGATGGTACTTTGCAGTTGTGCATAAATTTCAGGAAACTGAACAAGGTAACCATTAACAATAAGTATCCTTTACCCTGAATTGATAGCCGCTTTGATCAAGTTAAGGAAGCAGTGGTATTTTCAAAAATTTATTTAAGATCCAGATATCACCAAATTTGAATTAAGGATGAGGATATATACAAGACTTCCTTTAGAACCCGCTCTGACCATATATGTAGTCTTGCCATTTGGACTTACTAATGCCCCAAAAACATTCATGAGTATGATGAATGGGGTTTTTCATCCTTATCTGGATAAATTCATCCTTATATCTATTGATGACATTCTAGTGTATTTCAGAAGTATTGAGGAACATAAAGAACACCTTCTCATATTGCTACAAACTTTAAGAGAAAACCAAATATTCGCCGCAAGTATGACCTCTTTAAGGATTAGATCGAGTACCTAGGAAATGTCATATCCTCTGATGGTATAACGGTTGATCCAGAGAATATAAAGACCATCGTGAATTGTCCTGTTCCAACGAATGTGGCGGAGATACGCTCTTCTATGGGACTTGCAGGTTATTATAAAAGGTTTATAAGGGGATTTTCTAAGGTCGCTTATCCAATTATCTCCTTGCCAAAAAAATAACATCTTTCAAATGACCACAAGCCTCTCAATAAATTTTTGAAAAGTTAAAGCATTTTCTTACCACAACTTTGGTATTAAAGATTGCAGATCTTGAAGAAGATGTTATAGTCTGTACTGACGCATGCAAAGAAGGTGTGGGTAGTGTTTTAATGCAGAATGATGAGGTCATTGGTTATGAAATTAGTAAACTAGAAGAACATGAATATAAATACTATGCTTACAATTTGGAACTAATTTTCGTGGTTCATGCCTTAAACGTATGGTGACACTATTTATTGGGGAAGAGATTTTTGCTCAAGATAGACAACAAAAACTTAACCAGTTTCTTCAATAAACCTACCTAAAATGCCCGCCAAGCTCAGTGGACTGCATTCTTAAGCAAATTTGATTTTGAAATCAAGCATCTGAAGGGAAAATAAAATAGCGTGGCAGATGCATTAAGTAGGAAGCTACACCATGTTTACGAGATTTCATTTAGTCAAGTTGACCTCAATTTTGTTGATCAATTAAAGAAGGCAGCTTAGAAGGACCCTGAATACAACTACCTATGGCAACAAGTAAAATCTGCACAAAGTTTGGCAAACAAAAGGGAGTATAGTATTGATTCTAAAAATTTATTGATGTTTATTAATTGTATTTATGTGCCTAATCAATTGTCATTAAAACCAAACATGTTAGATGAATTTCACAAAAGTCCCTATGTTGCTCACCCAGGCTATCAGAAGCTATTCTCTGCTATCAAGAAAGTCTACTATTGGCCTGGTATGAGAAAGGACAATACTAAATATTTAGCCAAATGTCTAGAATGTCACCAAGTCAAGGATGAGCACTAGCACCTTGCTAGATTACTACAGCCGCTACCTATCCCTGAATAGAAATGGGATATAATAACCTTGGATTTTATAATGAGATTACCACAATCTAAAAGAAAAAATGACTCAACTATGGTTGTGGTAGACAAACTGAGAAAGACAACTCATTTTGTACTTGTCAAATCCACGTACCAAATGGCTCAAATAGTAGATATATTTATGAATGAGATTTTCCGACTGCATGGTATGCCACGAGTCATAATATCTGATTGGGATGTTAAGTTCACCTCTTCTCTTTGGAAATAATTTTTTACCAGGTTAGGTACACAAATCCACTTTAGCACCGCTTATCACCCACAGACTGGTGGGCAAACCAAAAGAGTGAATCAAGTGGTAGAGGACATGTTGCGCATGTATGTTATGCAACAACATAGAAAATGGGAAGAGTATCTACATTTGGTAGAATTTTTGTACAACAATGGTTGTCATGAATTGCTTAAGATGAGACCGTTTGAAGTACTCTATGGAAGGAAATGTACCATCCCTACAAACTATAATAGTCCTTAGAATAAGATGATATTAGGACCGAATATGCTGGAGGAAATAGAAAGAACCGTGAAAAAAGTTCAACAAAATTTGAAGGTTTCTCAAGACAGGAAGAACTCATACGCTTATAAAAATAGAACCTACCAAGATTTATAGGTAGGAGATCATGTGTATGTGTGAATTAAGCCTAAGAGGAGTACATTGAGATGGGGAAAATGTGCCAAGTTGGCCCCCCAGTTTTGTGGTCCCTTCCAAATTCTAGACATAATAGGGCCAGTGGCCTATCAGTTAGCCCTACTCAGCCACATTTGGGTTCATATTGTATTCCATGTTTCCCTTTGAAAGAAATATGTGTATGACCCTAGATGTATCATAAACTGGCAAGAACTTCAGGGAAAACACACACACACACACACACATAGATGTGCATAACACGGAATCTATTTATTTTAGGATATAATGATTATGTACATGTCATTTATATAACAATTGTACTTATGATAGGCCGAACCAGAAGGAGAAATCCTGGTCGAAACCCTACGCATACTCAATCAGAGGGAAGTAACATTCCGAAGACGAGATATCATCTAGGTTAAAGTGCAATGGAAGCACTTCAGCCCAGAGGAAGCCATTTGGGAAGATAAAGACTTTACACGGGAGGCGTATCCTAAATTATTCTAGGATAAGATGGAAAAATGAACACTCGGGGCGGGGTTTCGCTAAGGGGGAAGATGTGACATCTTCATAACTTTAAGTTATTTTTATAAATATTTTCTTGTTTTACTTTTACAGTTGAGAAACGGATAAATAAGTTGGTTTTCTTGTGTTATTAGTTTTAAATTTAATAGAGTAAAGTTATAACAACATTAATACGATTTCTATGGAAGATCTAAAAAATTACTAATGAACCTTAGTAACTCTCTTTTACCCAACCGTGATCAGTTATCAATTAAGAAGCAGTTATTCCTTGCCTGCCTTTCTCTTACAAAAAGAAGAGATAAAAAGGAAGGAGGGTTGGTTGTTCTTAGGAGAAAAGGAAAGAGAGGGACTCCTTGAGCTAAAGAGAGTTTTAGTGGGAACAATCCTTGAAAGGGACTTCAGTAGAGGAAGCAATACTCATTTGCAAGATGGAACTGGAGTCTTAAAGCCGAAGAAATAAAACTATTGTCTTAAAGAAAACTGATTAGAGGGAAAAGAGGAGCTGGGGGAGAGAATATTTGGACACGGTTGCCAGATTCTCACTGGAAGGGTGGAGAGGTTCATCTAGTATTGAATTAGACTTCCGATGGTAGATAAGTGTAAACACATGTCTGTGTTTATAGTTTGCTAATAAAAGGAATGTAGACAGTTAAGTAGGAAAATGAGCCTGCTAACATTGTCTAAATAGGAAATAAGTTTTATGATGCTAGTGATCGCATGTGTCTCTAATAATATTTGTAGCATCAAATAAATTAAAAGAGAAAATAGCCTTGAGTTACATACTGTTACTATGATGCGATTATTTACTGATATGTTATTATGGTTACCCAAAGGGTAGGAATGTTTAGAGGTTATTATAGGGCCAAGATGGGTAGACAATATAATAATAACTATATTGAACAATAAAAAATTTATGCATGAGTATAACTGTATGACCACATGAAATAGCCTTTGGTATTCGACAAAGTAAGAGTAAAATATCTATATGTATACATATAGGTTGTATGAATTACTTTAGTTAACCTGCCATTTCTTGACAAATGTAGAATACATTCGATAACAGATATAGTTAATTTTGAGTATTAAATTTAAGAAAATTGTATTTCCAAATTATTGCCTTTAAAGGGGTTGTCGAGTCTTCTTTCAGAAAAAAAAGGAAAAAGACAAAGTCCTAATTACATAACCTAGAAACTCCAATGAAAATTGCGAGTAAGAATCATCAAATAACAATGTAAGCTTAGAGTAATTGATAACTAAAGCGATATATATATACATATGACAATTAGTTACAGAAATAAAAAAGAGGAGTTCTTGTTGAATAAAAGTGAGAATCTGAATAATCTTAAGATAGGTTTTCAGATTGGCTCCGTCAAATAATCGTGGGGTGGACACCAAGGAATGTTGTTTTGAGAGAACAAGACTGACAAGTTGAAGGACTATAACCAGACAACACAAGTGCCAAACACAACTATACTGAGTAAAGAAAACAATATGTAACTGACTATTTTATCCAAACTGAAAGGAAGAAAATAAATAGAGTAATTGTTGGAATACATATTTACCAATCACTGGTAGTAGCAAGAGATATACAATCATGAAATCATGCCAAAACCTTCTACTGTAAGGTTGGCCCTCAAAACCCTAATAAAACCTACGTCTTTTTAGGAGTTCGAATTAATAGAAATAGAGGTATGGTAACCCAAAAACAAATCCTCAATAGAAAAACCCACATGCAACTATTAACTAATTAATTCAAAAGAGTTGAGACTTGCCTAAGGAAAGGCACGCCCTCATATCCGTGTCGATTGCAGTAGGGAATTCCAGATTTTCTGACAAACTGGCACTCACATCCAACTTCCAGTGGGCTATGGCCCTCCTGCATCAGAATACTGTCATGAGTTAAAATAAGATAAAAGAATAACGTGGTGTATGGAATAGATTATCTGTTGCAATTAAATAACCATTAACCATTGAACATTACCTAATAGGAGGCGTGTATGGTAGTGGTTATCCACAATATGAGTTCCGGGGAAGACTATAGCTGTAATGCCTACAAGAGATAAGGAAAAACCTTAGTAAAAACCTCTAGCAATGAACTATACTGATTTAATTATCAAACCAAAATGTAGACCAAAAGCAATCAAACCCAAAACTCACATGACAGATTTACTTGTATATTCGAGTGACCTTGAGATGGCAATAGGCAACTCATAACCGAAATGATTGTGTGCAGTACAATTTTGAATAAATCCTCCACGGTGCACAATGGGTACATGAAAGGTTGCTCGAGGAAGGATGATGCCAACCCTACCGGGGTTTCACAGAATGCAACTCCAATATTTAGCTCAAGACAAATGACAAAAGAACAGAGAGGAAGCAGTAGGTCGTTTGCATAACTCCTCGGGTTCCGGTGCACCGTCGGATCTCGTACCTCGATCAGATAGTATTGTTGGGGACAGATGGCACCTAATGGAGAAAGGACCGGGCAGCTGGTGGCCATCCCATCACAGGCTAACTAGTTCAAGTTTAAAGAAAAATTAATGCGCATGCGATGTAAATACAGAATGCTAACCGAGAACTTAAACACCATGTACATAAATATCGGTTGATTATATGATAGGTGTAATGAAAATCCATTTAAG
>APFE030981289.1:3290-78012 GCA_000404065.3 Pinus taeda
TTACATCATCATCTTGAATGTTATTGGTTCCTATAAAGTTTATTTTGGTTGAACATTTTTCTTAAGAGGCCTGTTTTAAACCTTAAAATTCGCCTAATGGTGCCCATGACTATTGTCTTTCTTTTGTCTTATAGTGACTTTCTTGGTTGCATGAAACCATCTTCCTTATCGGCCCCCGAAAAACAAATATGATTTTTAATATGCACTTTCTTAATGAACAATATTCACCCAAAACATTGTCATGCTTGAAAAAACAAAAAGGAAATGTTGTTGAACATAATTTTGGAGAGCCTCTTTCCAATAAAAAAATGTTTCTTTTTCTTTTAATTCTATTTTAAAAAAAAGAGACAAAAAAAGACTTCATAAAAAAATTGGCACTTTAAAAAAACACACTCTATGAACCTTTATAATCTCCAATCTTAAAAGGCGTCAATAATTCTTTAATAAACTTTTATAGGCTTTCTTATTTAATAAGCTAAGCCCCAAAAAAGACCACCGTACTTATACGATTCACCTTTTTCTTTAATATAAAAAAAATAATTTTAAAAACATCGAAGTGGCTCACTTAATATCTCAGCCTATTTTAATTAAAAGCCTTGCAAATAAATTGTTGTTAAAACCTTTGACCTTTCAAAAAAAAGAATTTTTCACAAGCTTTACACCAATGTTAATAAACTTCCAATGAAACGCTAAATTTTTCCATAGGCTGATTCTTTGATGATGTGGAATGGTGGTTCACGACACTGCATCCATGCTTTAAACAAAGTCCTTAAGTGGTAACAAGTTTCACTCGTAGCTCATGGACATTGTGGGTGGGAAATGTTCAATCTCTTTATGTGATGGTAGTTGAACCGGCTACATATGACTTCTATCTCTTGATGTGGTGGTTGTAGAAAACTTTCGCTTCACACAATGCAACTCAAAGGATTGATTATAGTTCGATCAACTTACGGCAGTGGTTGTGGGGTTATGGCCCTTTCCCTCATGCACCGAAGAAAAATAAATATTAACTCCTCACACATACTACAGCTGCAAACTCCCTGGCTTCTTAGATCCTCTAGCTCTGATACCAATGTGATGGAAAGGAAGAAAGGATAAACACAAATTTTCACAACCAATAACATGAGTTGTGGCTCTTCAATTGATCACATAAACTTGACTTGATTACAATGAACTAGATGAAGGGTATTTAAAATTTTTCGACTAGGGATTCGACCAAAATAACTCAACATTCGCACACACACTAAATTTGGTTTTCTCCAAATATCAAATAAACTCAACTTGACTAACACTTAATTGAGTTAAATCACACTCTAAATCTGGATTGTGGTCAACTCTTCATGCATCATTAGACTTGGATATTGTTAGATCGTCATGTTGGAATAAGCACATTTTCTAACACAGGGACTCCCACCTATTGGCCGTAATGTGGAAGCTATCAATCCATTTTCTAACATTCCAATTCAAAACTGCACCATTTGGATTAGTGTTTGAATTTGATATCCGATCCACGAATTGTAAGACAATGTTTTTTACCTCTCTAATCAACAGATTCTCGGGGTTACCTAGAGAAGGATGTCCTCTGGGAAGTGGTAGAACATTGCACAGATGTGGCACAGGAACTCGAGTGCTGACTCTTGAGTCTCCCAACTCGAGCCACCTCGAAAAATATAAAATAAATTAAAAGGAGTGGGCTAATGAGTCAACAAAACACCCTTCAGGTTTCTCGTCTCCTCACTGCAGGTGATGCCCTCGCAATGAATAGGTCCCAATGTTAACAGCGAATAGCTAACATTCCAAACTTTAACATTAAATTCCGTGTCCAGCTCCCGTTGCCAGCTAACGGCTATTTCATGGTTCGTCATCCAACACCGATTTGTAGGCCATTTCACTGATTATGACATGACAATTCACCAAAGGGATGCAACTATATACTTGGTGAAGTGGCGAGTAGCCCTCCTTCACCAATGGTGACCTATGATATTTATGCAGACTGATGAGTCTAGTTTATAATTTGAATTAGAAAATCCACCCAAATCCATTAGAAATTAATCCCATTAACCAGAGGAGGGTGGGGAGTAAATGTTCGTAAATCCTCAAATCTACTGCATGTGGCAGATCAGACAAGGCCACGTATAGTCAAATTTTTTCACTCCATCTCATTTCATTTTGGCATTAAATTTCATTCATTTCATATAGTCAGGAGAGAAAACAGGGGAGAGGGAGACAGGCTTTCATTTTCTCGAGTGAGGAGAGAAAATAGAGGAGAGGGAGACATGATTTCATTCCATCGAGAGGAAACAGGGGAGAGTGTAACCATTCCGTCGAGAGGAAATAGGGGAGAGTGCAACCATTCCATCGAGCTCTTGATAAAATAGGGGAGAGTTTCATTAAGGGAGGAAATAGAGATCCTGAGGAAATAGGGGAGAGTTCAATCATTCCATCGAGTGAGACAAAAACAAGGGAGAGTTGAAGGCATTTTTTAGAAATTTGCCCAAAGGCCTATTTTTGCCTACTATTTTCAGCAGAGTTGCCTATATTTTGCAGAGGGAGAGTTTCCTACTATTTTTAGAAATCCTGTTGAGTGCATTTCTCTTCTTCCTAGCAAGATAGGGTGACCATTTGCAGAGGTAAATTTACTATTTTTTTACAAATTATAGGCCCATTTTGTAATTATCTCCATTATTTTTACTTCGGGATGTTGTTCCAGGGATTTTTTGCAATGGTGGCAAGTGAGTTTCCGCAACATTGACTAGTGTGTTGCCGCTGCGACACTTATTTGGGTTGCCATTGCAGCTATTAGTGTCAGTCTTTGCAACCTTCCTCCAGTGATCAAACATGCTCTTACAAAGTGATTTTAAGGTGTCAAGGTCAAATTTTGTTATTTAAGTGAGTCTTAAAGTAAAATTTGGTCACTAGGTATTAGGTCTAGGGTTTCGCAATTTTTTTCTTCAAAGTGTCCAATAATGCCAGCAGGCACATGAGGATGTCCCCAATAAGTTTTCATTCCAAAATTTTCATTATCAATAATGCTTGAGAATGATTCTTCTTCAAAACTCTATTTTGAAGGAGAAATCATCAAATTTATTTTTTGTAATAAATATGTAATTTTAAAGGTTTTTCAAGTTCTACAGTTCTTTAGTGTAGCCCTGGTCATCCTTTGCCGAAATCCAATGCCATCATCCCTGCAAAAAATTGCCAAGAGTTTCATCATTTCAGTCAAAAATCAAAGGAAACAGCAAAAAACTGAGTTTGTATTAGAAAGTGAAAAGTGCCAAAGTGGAAACATTAGAAAGTGGGTCATTGAGATCAAAATTTTAAGTCCAATGGTTATACAAGATATTTTGGTGTCCAAACAATTCATTTGCGCACAAGGAGACAACAAGAAGTCAAGTTAGATTGTGGAAGGGCAGAATTGTGATTTTGAAGGCCGATTGTGTGTTGAATTGCTTGCGCGATGCATTGGGAGGAAGGTGCGGCACACATAGACAGCGCGACACATACATAGTTTTTTCACTGTGTAATTTATAACTGTCACGGTGCACATAGACGACGTGACGCATTGGGTTGTGTGTGCAGCGCACATAGCTGCCCAATGAAATTTCATCACTGCTTCCAAATTTATTCAAATCGACTCAGTCTTCTATGATCCAAGTAAGTGTGTAAGCCTTTTTGATTGCTATTAAATGGTGTTTGTTGTGATTTGAAGAGAAGAATATAAGGTTTGAAAGGTGAAAACATAAACCCTATCCTTTTGTTGAAGTTGCTCCTTAGGGTTTCAAATGGTGTTTTAAAAAGTCATTTTCATGTTGAATACTCACTGTAATACTATCATTTCCTACCTGTGATTCCTTTCCCCTCACTGTCACATCATTATACAGTCCCTCTCCTTTTCCCCTATATTCTAAAATCATTCATATCATTTGTCCCCATTTTGTTTTTTTTCCTATCCCTAAACACTACCATTTCTTATCATTATCCCTTTCCCCATATCATTTGCAAAATCATTAAATCCCCAATTCCCAATAGTCAAGCGATTGTTATTGCACACCTTAATTTCACTTGACAAACTCCACTTTTCCCACTGTTCCATATTCCTCACAGTCCCTCATTTCCCTTTGGCACATTTGGCATTGAAAACAAAGGCACCAATTCGTCATTCTCAACAAACCAAATATACACCCTGCTTGAAACATTATGGAAATGGAGACTGATTCATCATATGAACAAGACAGTGATTCTACCACAGAGCTTCATGCACCGAGGAGGCCTCGTAAGGGTGGCAGACATGTCAGAGAAGGGCCCACCTCATTGACTCAATTACAGGCCTGTCGACTTGCCATGGCATGTTTCCAACAACAGTCATGCTTTCAGTATTGTGAGATAATTTCTCAGATTCAGTATCATCAGGAGTTGGCTCGGTTGTTTGTTTTACATTTTCATGATGGTCATGTAACTCTTGCTGGTGTAAATTTCACCTTGACACCAGAAACCATTTCTCAAGCAACAGGAATACCGAATGTAGGTGAGGAGTGGAACAAAAGGCAGCTGGTAGAAAGAGTACATTATGAACCATATATCAGGCCTAGATATGTGAGACAGCTCAGCAAGGTGTTCCCATTCTAGTTTTTGAAACAATCCTATGCACCATTGATGGGACTTATTATCAGATATTTCAGTTGTGAAGGCCGCTTCTCACGCCTCTATGCATACCATATCAGGTTATTGATGCATTTCACGAGAGTGAAGATGATGAACATCAATTTTTCATGTGCCGAAACATTGAGAGGATGACTACTCTTGTGCAGAAGAAGACTCCTGAAGAACAGTACAATAGAATTTATCACTATGCGCTCATCAAGATCATTGTTGTACATCAGCTTGGTTTGCAGGGTATCACATGGGAAGACTTCATTTCCCGCGAGTTCTTCACAGCTTCAGCAACTCATTAGGAGGTTGTCCATGATGTGGGTGAACCTTCACATTAGTATGGAGGTCAGGAGGCGGAGACTACTAGTGTGCCGACATATGTCACATATTAGAGAGGCATGAGGGGATTGTTTGCAACAGCTCGACGAGTACTATCTCCACCTGGGGTGGAAGGGGTCTCATTGCCGTCATCAGCAGCATAGGTACAAGTACAGGACAAAGGAAAGAAGCCTATGCAAGATGAGGGCCCTTCAGGAGGCCAGGACACTGATTTCATCCTCATTGATGATGATGTGAGCTCTCCTACCTCAAAGGTGAGGGAGATTATTCAGGAGAAGAAGGCCGAGATGGATGCATTGACCGACGAGTTGCAGAGAGCTCAATGGGTCATAAACTATTTGGAGCAGTGAAACAAACAATTGGAGGATCAGCATACAGTCATGGAGTTACAAAACATTCGGAAGAACCGCCAAGCTACTCAAAGGCAGAGGGTGGAGTTCACTTCACTTGAGCAAGAGATCAATGCCGAACGGGAATCTTGGCTTGAGAGGATCAACATTCATCTTGAGAAGTTGTTGGTGAAGGCAAACAAGGACAAGGACATGCTCAGGCACATGAAAAACCATTATTGGGCACGAACTCATGTTTGCAAAGCGAGGATCAAAATCTTGAAGGCAAGACTAAGGAGGGCACTAAAATGATGCAAAAGGCATGATAGGCTCCAAAACTTGGCCGAAGCTTCTTTGGCTGAGCATGATACTTGATGATGGACCTTGAGTCCAAATTTTAGCAAATTTGGAGAAAATTTTGTCGATTTTGAATTTTTGGGCTTTAAAATAGATTTTCCTGCCCAACGCGTAGTGCCACTTGGTGTGCGCTTATAATTGGGAGATCCTATAGAGGAAAACTTTGCATTTCTAGATTTTTTATGAAAATATATGCATGCTTATGAATTACCTCAGGATTTCATCAAGTTCTGGGTTTCCTAAAGGGTTAAAAACACACAAAAAATGACCTCTCTGCCACCTTTTGCACGCACAGGAAGCAGTCTTGGGAGATTGAAGTTTTCGATAGGCAAATGACATCCAAATATAGAAATTCCACCTGGATTGGAAAGTAGATAGGCAAGTCTTTCCAACGAGCTATTATGACCTCAAATTGGACTTCGGGAAGGGCCTCAAAATCAGCTCCAAGGTTGTGCTACACATAGAGATTTTGGGCATGACGCATAGAAAATTTTGGCCTATTTTTCACTCTTCAGCTCAGAATTTAGGCTAGTTTTGACTAGTTTTACTTTTTGATGTTACTCTTGATCTAACTTGATGTAATTTCATGACCATGATGTAATTTTGGCACATTTTTACTTGTATTAGTAGATTCATTCACCAAAAGGTGAAATATGAGTGAATGAATCAGTTTCCTAACATATAGAGGCAAGTTGTTTCATTGCCTATTTTTCAGTTCCTTGTTTAGATATGGTTGAAATAGCTCCTAGAATGATGATCTTGGCCCCTATATGCATGGGAAGGAGTTAGGCTTGTCTATATCATGTAATTTCTTAGTCATTTTCAGGGTTGGACACTTGGGATTACTTGGCACTTCATTGTACATTCATTTTCAGCATTTTTGGCAAAGGAAAGACCAGGGTTTTGTAGCACTTGTTGGGATCCTTGTTTTGATGGTGTTTTTCTTCATGTAATTGCAAGTTCATTTATGTTTCATGTATTCCATTTCTCTTCTCTTTGCTTCTGAAATTAAACAAATTGAGTGACAAAGGTAGAATTCATTGGCTTGTTGTGCTCTACCTTAAACTTTGTTTAGTTTTACATGTTTTCATCTGTTTGGAGAGGATTCTTGCAACCACTTGTCCTCTTTAGCTTCTCAGTAATATTTTCTATCCATTCATTTAATCTAAATCATCAAAACTACTACCTACCTTGCCCTAACAGAAACTCTACAAAAATTTGGCCTCATCCCCAGACCCAAATTTGCCTTTCCCTTTTTCCAACAAAACCCCCAAAAAACTCAAATTAAATCCTTGCACTTCATACCTAGCCTAATATTAGTTGCTAAATCAATCATCTCAAGCCCTATCTGATTATCTTTTGCTGATATTGACCTGGAGAGAGCCCTCTCCTGTCCTCATAGGGCTAGCTACGAGGCTAAGCGTGGTTTGATGTGGACCTAGAAGCTTACCTTTTCAGCCTGAGGTAAATCTAGGCTCTAACAGTAGAAACTCACTTATTACTTGTCATTGATTGTCTTTTATTTTCTTAGTGAGATCAATTAGATAGATGGAAGTGAATGATATGAAACTTGTTTTAAAAAAATGAAATAACATTAAAAAAGATAATATATATGAAAATGAATGATCTACAACTCATTTTAAAGGAATGAAATAAAATAATAGTGACCCTAGGTTGGTATCCATGTTGCAACAAACCAAATCTAGGAAGCTCTTTTGATACACAATGACAAAGTAAAATATAAAGTAAATTAACATATGAAAATGAATGACTCTACAACTTATTTTAAAAGACTGAAATAGAATGAAATTTTGTGATTTAAGTTGGTACTCATGTTGTAGAAAATAAGTCCAATAAGCTCTTTCAATGCACAACTACAAAGTAAAGGGTAAATGTAAATTAACATATGAGAATGAATGATTTTCAACTTGGTTTAAAAGAGTGAAATGAAATTAATAGTGTGTGATCCTAAGTTGGTATTACTATTGGCACCAAACCAAGTCCAAAAAGGTTTTTTGATGTACAACTACAAAGTAAAAGACAAAGTAAATTAACTTATCATGAAAGCATTTTAAGATGATTTTTAATACATAAAGTAAATTAATATATCAAATCATTTTAATATGCTTTTTAATATTTTCATGGTTTAATAATAATGAGTTTCCGCCACTGTAATAGTGAGTTGTTTTCATTGTAACAGAGAGTTTCCACCACTTTAATAGGTATTTTTCACCATTGTAACAACATTTTTTGCCACTGTAATAGTGAGTTTCAACCACTGTAACAATGAGTTTCATCCATTGTAATAGTGAGTTGTCGCCACTGTAACAGTGAGTTGTTGTTGCTGCAACAATGAGTTGTCCTTACTGCAATAGTGAGTTGCCACAACCTTGTTTTAAAAATATAACACTATTTCATTAAATTATTTTTTTCATTTAATTGTATTCTTCTTTTGTATATGGTGTAAAAATGGACACTGATCATCCAGGTTTAGTGCCATCCAAACCTAGGCCATGCACGAACTATATTTTTGCTTCATAATGAAGCACTAAGCCAAGTCTATCAAAATAGTAGAGAAATACCTAGGACAACCACAAATAATGAAGCCTATTATCTTTCCCTGGTTGATGGGCTAAGAGCAAAGAGGAATTATGGTGTAAGTGACATTGTCACTTGTACCAATTCATAGTTGATAACCAATCAAATTATTGGGATTTACCAAGTCTAAAAACAAAATTTGAAACCCCTCCACAAACAAGGCAAAGACATTGCTACACAATTTCAAAATTTTAACATAACTTACCGATCTTATGTCCAAAGGGTTGTTGATGATATACTCAGTGAAGCAGCATCTAATGGATACGTATGTGAAAGATATGTGGAGGGGCTAGCATGTGCTCCACCAATTGTCATTTACACGCATTGATATACATGGAGTATTAATGAATGGATTGTTCTTGTGATTTCTATTAGGGTTATTATGGTCTGAGTCCTATTATGGTGTTCTTATTTCTTGTGATAGATTGTAGTAGCATAAAAAACAATTATGTCCATCATTTTTTATGTATTTATATGAGCTCTGTTTTTTTTTATATGAGCTCACTTTATTTTTTGGTACCTTTTTTATATCTCAATACGTGTATGTAAAAAATGTGTTTTTCAATCATGTTATTAATGAACTACAACATGATCACAATTCAAATGTCTCATTTTGATTACAGTTCAGTTGTGTCTAACACTTCATTTCAGTTTAGTTGTGCCATTTTCTTTATAGTTCAATTTTGTCTATCTGTTGGAAATGCTAAGAAGGGTGGGTGGAGAATCAGTATTTCCTTTTACAAATGTTATTTATCAGTTAAGAACATTTTAAACAGAACCCAAAAATGAATAGAAAAATAAATATTTTTATTGTCAAATAAAACACTCCAAAATATGTTACAAAACAACATCTCAGAATGCCTTCAATACCTCTTCACATTTCCAACTTCTAGTAACATTCATTCATTCATTATCCATGAGTAGCACATGCAATGTTTATACAAGTCTCTAACAAAATTCTAATGAGATTGAATTCTTAAAGATTCTTCTTCAATAACAAATTATGTGAGATACCCTTGGTTACAACCCAACCAATATAGTTTATAAATCAATCATGATTTGACTTTTATACATGGTTAAATGCAAAATGAAATTATGATATCTTGGATTTTTTCAATCCATAGAACCAACCTCAAGGGACATAATTGTATAAATATCTAAACAAACAATTCAATTGTTGTGAATTTCCCCATTATCAATAACAACAACCATACGATTAGGTGATTTGATGATCTAGTGTATCAAAATAATGCTCAAAATTGATATTGTACAACAAAGCTCGAAACTTGTACGATTGGATATATATTGGTGATCTGAATCCAACGCAACTCGTTTAACTCAAATGTGACATTGGATGCTCCCATAATCGCATTCTGATTGATTTGCGAAACAACTATAACTTTTGGAAAAAGAGTTACAGGTACACCAGTCAGTAGTCTGTACACTAACTGGGCTATGACTTGGCATGTTGACTAGTCCTCCATCGACTAATGACTGGTTGACACTTGGCACAACATGAGTGGTTGGTTGCATGGTGAAATTTTATTGGTTAATGGTTTTGGTGAAGTATCCCAATGAGGGAGTTGTGCCACGTAGCCTTCTCATGGAAGCCAAAATTTGTCTAGACGCCAAACAACATCCCGGGATTCAAAACTAAGACCTCACATAGATTAACCAAGGCCCAAACCATCGTGCCATGTTTTTTTCTTGCTATACATTGCGCAAAAAAACATTATTTGAAGTTTTTTTGTTGGTGTCATATGGGGAGGGGTCAGGCTAAGCCCTAGCCCCTCGCCACCCTTGCACCACATGACCACAGGTAAGGGACCAAGGGTTAGTTCCTATCTCAACCCCAACACCCATAGCACAACCCAATACACAGTCATATGCCACTGCGCATAACCGGGAGCGCAAATGAGGAGGGGTCAGCCCTTGGTCCTATGACCCACGATGTGACCATCAACACAGAAAGCACAAGGGGCCAGCCCACAATCATAAAGACCTACCATAAAAAAAATAGCACATGTAAGATGAGGAGGCTAAACCATGATTATATGTGCAACATGAAACCAAGGGCTTGCCAGCGAAGGGGGCTAGACAACAACCCTGAAATATCGCCCCCCTATGTGGTCACATGGTGCCACGTGACCAGGGTTTTCGGGACTGGGGGCTTAGTGGAGCTCTTAACAGTCCTACGATTTTTCTTTCTGAGTGGGAATTGTTCCAAGTTTTGTGTGTTGTTTTTGCGTTTGGGGTGCTCGAGCTAGGTTGAGGCCGAATTGTAGGATGGTTAGTTACAAAACTTAGGACAAGGAAGAAACAAGCATAATTTTCTAATTTTATTTTCAAATGAGGTGCACAAAGAACCAAAACAAGGGTTTTTGACAGTGTTGGAACCATTTGAGACATTAGTTCTTCTATTTAAGTAGTGTAGATCATGTAAACACACTTTTGAACAATTTTAATGAAAGAGGCCCTATATTGGAAGCTGGACTAGGAGATGTAGCCCAATAGAGAGGTGAACTCATTTATCATGCTTGTGTTATGTGTTTCAGATATGTTGGTTTTTGTCTATGTTTTGGCTGTAAATTATGGCTAAAATTTACTTATTTTTGTGTTTAGTAATTTGATCCTCTACCCAAAACACATATAAATTTCACTTGCAAATTGTTAAAAATCTTCAATTTTATACATTCAGATAATTTTTGGTATCAAAGAACAAGGTTTTTTGTGAATATTTGATTTTTTTGCAAGTGTTTTTCTGATTCTTACAAGGTTGAAGCTAAAAAGAGGAGAAGGAGAATTGGTGGAGGCAAGATCTCAATTTTTTTGAAGGAGAACAAACACTCCTTAAGCTTCAATAGTCATGGCACATGAAGAAGTTCCTGAAGAGTTGTTTGAAGATCAGAAGGCTTTCAGAAAAGAATTCTTTGAGATGTTAGAGATGGTTAAGGTTTTGTATGAGGAGAGTAATTCTAGACTATATGGAGAAATCTCAAAACCTCATGAAGGAAAAGGAGACAAATCTCCAAAAGGGAATGGAGGGAATGGTGAGAAACCACCACCTTCACCTCCATCATCATCCTCGTCTTGATCCTCAACTTAAAATTCTTCTACCCTTTCACAAACACATCCAAATTCCCCAAAGGGTCATGGTAAAACTCCTTTGTTTGAGCTTGTCATTAAGTTTGAATTGCCTATGTACAATGGAGAGGTAAATGCAGAAACATTAGAAATTTGGATTTGTTAGATTGAATTATATTGTAAGATACAAAGAATTAAGGATGATGAAACCAAGATTCAACATGCTTCTCTTAGATTGGAAGGTGTAACACTAATTTGGTTGGAAGCCAAAACTCAAGAGAACATGAAGAAACATGGTAAGGTTTTATCCTCTTCGAATGATTTTGTTGTTGCAATAAGAAGGAAATTTTATCCATTAGCATATATGCAGAAATCTATTATGGATTGACAAAACTTTAGTTAAGCTAAAAGGAAAAATGTGCAATCTTATACTTAAGAATTTAGGAAAAGAGCTTTGATTTTGGGTATAGATTTGTCCTTACAAGATACTTTGCTCAATTATATTGGAGGATTGCATAGTTATTTGAGACATACCATTCTCATGCTTAACCCTACAAAACCAGATGAAGTTTGTGTTCAGGAAACTCGTTTAGGGGTAAGAGGGAAAAATGTTTCTGAAGAAACTAGTGAGAGTTCTATTAAGTTTGGATAAAACGGGAAAGGTAGCTTCAAAGGAAAGGGGAAGAATAATTATGCCATCAAGATGGAGGAAGAAAATATCACATCTAAACATTATTCCAAAGATGGCCATGATGAAGATCATTGTTGGAAACTTCATCTAGAAATGAGGCCCAAAAGGTTTAAGAACAAGGAGAAGGAGAAGACAACTACAACTACACAACATGATTTAGGTTGAAATTCTGGAGATGAACCAAATATCACAACCATGGGTTTTAAAGGTAAGGAAATTGCAAGTACTAGTTCTTCAAATTGTCTCAATGAAACTCAAGATGAAAAAACAATAATAGATCTTTTTATTTCAAAACATACCAAGATAGATATATTGTTTGATAGTGGTTCATAAGGAAATCTTATCTCAGAAAAAATTGTCAAGAAGTTGAATTTAGAAACCATTCCTCATCCTAAACCACATCCTTTAGGTTGGGTATGTGAGAATGTAAAATTTCAGGTGACAAAGAAATGAATACTTAGATTTGCAATCACTGCAAACTTTTTAGATCAGGTAGAGCTTGATGTAATTCCAATTGATATATGTGGTATTTTTTTGGGAAGATCATATCTATATGATAGGAGAACTATTTTCATTGCCATGAGAACAAATATCATCTATTCAAGAATGGGATTGAGTACATTGTTAGAGAACACAAAAAGAAGTTGAATGCATCTCTTGTAAATGCACGACAAATGAAGAGGATTTTTAATGCTAGTAAGAAATTTGAATTATTAATGATCAAACATGAAGGTGTTGAAGAATCTAAAGTATTTCAAGGATATGAATCAAGTTTGAAATCTGATTTCATTGATGTTTCTAATTCATGTGATAAGATGTTTCAGGAGTCTAACATGTTGCCTCCTAAAAGAGGTAAACAAAATGAAGTAAATTTGTAACAACACGCATCATTGCTAAACATTGGTGTGAACAAGATGGATGTTGAAAATAGAAATAAGAAATGTTAAAAATAAGATCTAAAAATTAAAATTTAATGTCCTTGAATTAAATTGTGAATTAAATTGTAATTATTTTCTCATAGCAACTTGTAATAGTTAACTAAGTTAAGTTGACTTACTTAGCTTAAGAAATTTGAGTTGGAAGTCTATTTGGAGTCATGTAGCACCATCCCTAAATTTTAGGGGTCAAAGTTGAATTCTTTTGAGTTGTAATTAGAAAACTCAGTCTAAATAACTTATAGTTAGTTTATCTAGTTCTCATTGTTGGAGGAACTAGTAAAAGTCTAGTAGTGGATTAGTGGCTAGTGCATCAACTAGTACCACACCAGCTAACTAAAGATTCACTCACAAATAAATCTTGCATGTCAGTTCAAATGAAGAGTCAGTTGAGATTAGTGTGCATGGAATGTTTTTGGAAGTTTTAGTGTCTATGGATAAACGCCCAAACCCCTAGACTAGTAGCTAAGTCTAGAAAAATAGTGTAGAGCATTCTCTACCTTTTATATAACCAATAGATTAAATAAGATAGTAAAGAAGCGTACCTAAATCTTTCGATTACTCCTTATCTCCCTTGACCAGTTTTGTCACTCCTTTCCATACTTAATCCACTTGAAAAGTACCTGCACACAGATAGAAAACAAAAACCGTTCAAAGCATATGATAATGATGTATTGACTAAACATAAAATGGAATCAAGTGCATAATACACAAATGAAAGAATCAATAAGTATTACAAACATATGGAAAAATCTTTGAACACCTTATTAGTAAAAGGAAGAGAGATAACCCAATTTGCTTGATTCAGTGCCACTCCTCTAGTTCAATTCCATCCTCTCCTCATAACAAGCAAGACATTTTGACATCATTACAGTACTTGAAACCAACTCAAGTCTCATACTAACAACATCTCCCTATAATTCAATGATTTCTAGCCCCTCATCACTTAGATGAGTGGTCTTTTTATAGGTGAATGAAAGAAGTTATGCCATAAATGGTGATAATGAATTCCCTCCCAAACATAGGATTTAGTTCCATGGAGGAATAGATAAAGGGATTGATGTTCCTTAACTCCCTCACTCATCCAATTTCAAGACCAAAGGAGTGGATAACCTTGGGAAACTTCTAGACGCATCCTATGGATAAGAATTTTCCAAACCCCAATGCATATTTTGCTCAAATTTTCCCAATGCAGGCTAAAGAGGGATCAAGTGTGCTACAATGCACCCTGGAAGTGTACTAGGGTGCATTGCAGTGCACCCTAATAAAGGCTTGCCTACGCTGATCTTCTTAGAGGTAGTTTTTGGATGATTTCAATCATGGAATCTCTTGGGAAGGAGGCATTCTGATGGTTTTCTTCATTAGGGAATGTAACAACTGAATGAGGATTTGATGGGCCCTAATAGTACTGATCTGTAAATCGGGGTTGATGTGCCCAAATGGATCTATAACAGTTGCCCCCTAAATCATGAAGTCATAAATATGTATGTCGAGTGAAAGAATTTACTATGTGGAGAGGAGGTTTCGAAGTGGAAGGTGACCTAGATCAATTACAATACATATATCATGATAATTTGATTTTTTCTCATGAAGTTGCTGAGGGAAGGCATACCCATACTCAACTTATAAACATTCATTACATGTACACATATAGTCATCTACAAATATAGACCCATTAATGGATGACCATGAATGTAAGGCCATTATACATTTGATTTAGTACTCCTGAAAATATCGCAGCCCGGATGGATGAAACTAAATCTGGGGTCTTCAATCTCGTTCAATCTTTCACTCAAGTACAAGTCTAACCATGTCAATAGATGATCTGAAGTCGAACATGGGAAGACATTGTCTGATTATCAGCCAATGATGTAAGTCATTAACGGACATGAGAAGAATCACCGATAATGGTAATGATCCTCAAGGTACTATAGTACATTTTGCATGGTGTGAATAAATGATTTGACGTTGAACACCATACAAATTCTTTTGGTCGAAGGCCAGTGATGTCAACCTATCATCAGAAGCGAGAAACCTACCATTTATGTATGCAAGCCTCAAGGTACTGAAGGGTGTTTCTAAGTCAACTTCTTGGATAATGTGCTGATGTCGACAAGAAGTGACTCATTGCAGGAGGGCCTTGATGTATCCCACATCAATGACATGAAATAAGGTAAACTATCCTGGAGATGAAAATCGACTAACGACAAAAGGTTCATGAATGGTGGTCATGAAAATGAAGGTTTACAGTATTGCAAAGAATGAAGTTTTAACTAAATGACTTCTCTTGAACATGTTGGCGACACTAAAATGATTTGGTAGCATTGACCCAAAACAAAGTAATGTATGGTATGATAGACCAATGGTGTGATAACCATCAAGCTGAAGGACCCAACCCACATAGTCACAGTGATGAGGTGAAAGTGTCACGTTCAAGAGCGACTTGCTACCATAAAGTGTTCTTCCCTTTTTCCAATTTTCCCCAGTCATTGTTGACCAGTACCTCTTTATTTTTATCAATATTGAGGAGGATAACATATGCTTGTTTTATAATTCCACCCTTCAGGTGAATCCATCGTTATTTAATGCTTTGACGAGTCTATCGAAGTTGAAACTCGGTCTTGTCTAGATGGACAAGTTTGTTGTTATTTGATGTTTTTAACGAGTTTAACAACAAAGATAACTTGATCCTTTTCATATTTAGATTGTTTGAAAAGGGATGAAAAGGAAAATCCAAAATTTCTTTTTCGTAGACTTGTCTCTCAAGTCCAAAAAAGCATAAAACAATATGAGAAACTATTCACCATATTTGATAAACATATTCCTTTTTCGTAGTTAATCTATCTCAGCCCGAAAAAGGGTTAAGCTTATACTGAGTGGATATCAATTCCAATCCATTAACGAGCTGGAAATGACAAGCATTCAACAATATTTTCATGTTTAGAGAGTCTGAAAAGAGCTTAAAGAGGACTCCAAGGGGGTTCCTTTTTAATTTTTAACAAAGCTCGAAAAAGAGATAAAAGTTTGCTTTGTGGTCAAAAATGTTCAATTTATATTTCAGCATGTCAAATTCTGCATGTCAGTTGTCAAACCTACTCAAAATACCATCAAAATAGATTAAAAATACCCATTTCATGTATAAAATGAATAAAAACTAATGTTTACTCGATTAATGTGCAAAAAATAAACATAAAAACAAGTTTTACCATTCATTTTTAACATTTCACATTTACTCTTTGATTTTGGTGCTTTGGAGAAGTTTTTACCTCAAAGTTCACCAACTTACTATGCAAGATTTAGTAGAACATTCCTCATGCCGCCCAGACTAGGTAGGAACTATCTCTATTTTCTTCCATTTCATATCATTCATTTTCAGTTTCAGGCAAAAGTTTTGAGTTTTTGGGGCCTCTAGGGTTTCAATTTTCAAATTTGGGATTAGTGTAGCCTTTCATCATCGAAAGGTGCTCTATAGTGCACTCACCTACAAGGTTACTTGCATTGTAGCACACTATCCCTAAGGTTGCGCTGTGCTGAGCACAAAACCCAATTTCATTTAGGTGTTTTCATCCAAAAATTCTTTTGTTTTGTGCAAGAAAATGATCCTAATTTTCCTTATGGTTGTATTTTTAGCTATTCATCGGATCCGAATGATGATTACATGGAGGTAATGAAAGCACAAAGAAAAAGATATGATTTCCCTAAATAACCAAGGCACGGTTGAGGCCCTAAGGAATTGCAGGTTAATCAAATATTTCTGATTATCTGATATGAGACAACAAATTTAGCTTTTGCAGTTCCTTGTTCGTTCATGGGATCCTACCAATTAAGCATTTCACATTAGAGACAAGGTGGTCTCTATTACCATCAATGAGATGTACTTTCTTACCGGACTGTTGAGGCGGGGTGCCCCCATCTCACTTTTTGGATTTTCCAAAGGGGGTGAATCAGTGAGAGATTACATACGACAGTTCCGTCAACCAAGTGCATAGCCCAGCAGGGACAGAAATATTAACATCAGGGATGTTAGTTATTTACCATTGAGGATGATCCTTTTTACCATTTCCAAATTGGCTGGCAACGCAACACTACATTTGGCAAACATATCATACATGCAATATGGATTAGAGTGTTTAGAGCCAAAAGTGTTCAATTGGTGTGAGGTTATACATTCATCTGTGAAAGAACAACTTACTAATGTGAAAAGAAGAAAGACAAAGAACTTTGGCTATGGGTCGATCCTAATTTCTTTCTCCTTCGAGAGAATTCCATTTATGCAATCACAACTTGTTTCACTGGGTGTATCTGGACCTAGGGATCCATAGATGCAGAGATGGGTAGATCTTATGGCTAGACATGTTGGTCAGTCATTGATTACATTTACCCTTGATTTCTTTGAGTGGCTTGATCAATAGGATATGGCCATCGTAGGATAACCATATTTAGTGATGGATTTCCACAGAGATCCAGACTTGATGTTACTAGTTGGAGCACAATGGCGTGCTATAGGTAAATTGTTTGACCAAAGTGTTTTTTTATTTTAACATTTCTACATTTTTTGTGTTTTTGATTATTTCCAAGACTATAAAAAATCATTTTTAATGTATGTAGATGTTGGCCCTATTCGACCTGTGGGGAAACAACGAGAGGCAGGTGGGCCAAGACAAAGAACTGTTGGGAGAGTAGTTCTTGGAGACTTATATTTATCCCAGAGACTAGCTAAACTATAAGACCACATAGAGGGTTTGACCCTAGGCATTCCAGATGTCCGGATCGAGGAGTTGCCTATGCGACTGCAATGCCACACCATCGACGCTCCAAGTCATTGGATGAGACTTTTACGCATGATAGCACAGGTTGTGACCTGTTATCATGAGCACCACGAGTCTACTTATATGCTTTCTACATAAATTTTGAGTTTTTGGGTCAAATGACCAATTTTTGCCTTGGACACAAATTGTTTGTAAAAACTTTTAAAAAAACTTTCTATTTTACTTTCAGAGTTTTATATGGTTATGTGATGAAATCCTATTCAACTGATGATGTGAATTGAAAATATTTACTTTACCTATGTCGCAAATGTCTATTTAACACACAATTTGCTAGAGAATCAGTTAATGTGTTTAGATTTATGGAAAGATGCTGATATTGAATGTGTTCAAAACGTCTTTCCAAAATACAAACTCTAAGGAACATATGGAAAATTGTTGGACTTCAGAAAGTATAAATGTTTGTTAATTGTAGTACAACAAGTTGCGAGTCCAGCCTAACGATGATTCGACAAATGCCAAGTGAAATGGCATCAGAGAGTAGTTCAATCAACACGTTATACTTAGTGATATTGTTTGTCAATCGACCTATACAAATCCATCTAAAACTCACTAGCTCATCGCTTGGAGCGAAAATGGCCCATGCTGCCAAGGATAGGTTCTGTGTACTATCACTAGCCCCATCGACGTAACCAACAAATAGTTCCGAAAAGTTTGACATCTGCAACAAATGCAAAGCAGATTACTAACTGGATAAAAACTCTAAAAGAAACACACACACACACACATGCAATCAAAGCTTATATACAGTGAGTTTTACAACACTTAACTAAGCATAGTAACATTTAAGGTACAACCCATTTCAGGGTTGTGACAATGGAATCCCATTATAATCTACTAACTTGTAGACTCCTTTTTCCAGAACACACTTGACAACATAAGTACCCATCCACATTGGTTCAAATTTCCCTGCTCCAAGTTTATTAGCTTCCTGATCATAAAGCAAGACCAGGTCTACTTCTAAAAAGATGCGAGGCTTGACATTCCTATCATATTGCGCCTTAATACATTTCTTATGTGCTTCATTAGCCAATGTGGCATCACAACAAGTTTCATCTAGATTGATTAATTCCAAGAAACACACTTCTTCTTTAGAAGTGTTGAGTAACAGGTCAACCGCAAGTTTGAGCGATGAAATTTCACATTGTATTGCTAAGATTGCTTCCAAACCATAAACCAACTGAAAGGGTGTAAATCTAGTTGCATTTCTCACTGAGGTTCGATATGCCCACAAGGCAGAGTACAAGATTAAGTGCCAGTTTCTTTTAATAACCCCTATCATTCTTTGGAACATTCGCTTCAGGACCTTGTTGATGGCCTCAACTTGTCTGTTCACTTGCGGGTAATACGGGGTAGAACTAACATGTGACAGTCCTAACTTAGCAGTCAACTCAGCCATCATGTGATTGTGAAAATGTGACCCATGATCTGTAACTATGGCTTGTGGTACACCAAACTAGGAAACCACATGGTTAAAAAAGAAAAGAGCAGCCATTTTGCCATTGTTGTTCAATGTTGGCATTACCTCCACCCATTTGGTAAAATAGTCAACGACAATTATAATATACCCATGCCCCTCAGCCATGGTGGGGTTACATGTCATAAAGTTAATACCCCTTTTGGAAAATGGGCCAACAACAATGACTGGATGCAATGGTGCAGGTGGTAATCTGGTTTTTCGGTCATATATCTGGCATGCATGACAGCTTCTAACAACAATAATACAATCTTGGAATATAGTTGGCCAGAAGTAACCAGCACGAAGAATCCTTTGTGCGTTGCATATCCGTACAAGTGTCCACCATAGGCACCTGAATGGAAATCATTCAATGCTTTCTTGGCCTCCTCATGTGTAAGGCACCTCCGTAAAATCGTATTGATACCACGACAATAAAGTGTGCTGCCAACGATCAGATAATCTTTGGCTTGGTAACGAATACATCGTTGTTGTGAGCGAGAGGTATCTTGCTGGAAAGTTTAGGTTTAGAGATAAATCAATATATCTCCATACCAGGTGTCAGATGACGAAATTCGAAATAGAGACTCATCCAAAATTGATGGTTTGGATGTTGATTCGATGGAGGTCGAAGGAAGGTCACATAGTAACTCAACGAAAACTAGAGATTTCTTTGACTTAGACTTGATGAATTCTAAGTCAAATTCTTGTAAAATAATTATCCATTTTGAATATTTTCCCCCTAGCAATTGACGTGACAAAATGTATGTCATAGGGTTGAAATTCAAAATGACAGTTGTTTTCCTTAACAATATATAGTGGCAAAATATTTGAACAACTTGCATGACTGCCAAAGATAATTTTTTGACATAAGAGTACTTACTTTCTGTATCATTGAGATTATGACTCAAATAATAAATAGGATGTTCATTCCCATTTTCTTCCTGGACTAAAACCATGCCAATGGTTGTATATGTAGTGGCAAGATACAAGTAATAGTCATTTTGGTTATTTGGAGAGTACATTAATGAAGCTCTAATTAGGGTATGTTTAAGAGTGTCATAGGAAGCTTGCGTAACCTAATCCCAATGAAAGGGTATCCCATTTTTTAAAAGACGTGTAAAACCTTTAGCCATTTCAGTGTAATTAGGAATGAACCACCTTAAAAAGTTGGCTTTCCCTTAGTGTCTCTGTAACTATAAAAGATTTGAACGTGGAGGCAAATCTAGAATTGCCTGAACCTTTATAGGATCTAGTCGAATCCCTTCTCGAGACACTACAAATCCAAGAAAGTGACCAGAACCAAAAAAAAACACACATTTGTGTGGATTGAGTTGAATCTTATAGTGTGGGCACTGTAAGAATATTGCTCTTAAATTTTGTGGGTGATCAGTCCGCTTTCTTGAATGAGCAGGTAAATTGTCAAGGTAAGGCTGAATAATGTGCTTAATGTCATGGAAGGCATAATTCATTTCCCTCTAAAATGTGGCCCTAAAATTCTTCAGACTGAATGGGAGTTTCCTATAGGCGAATGTGCCCCATGGACAAATAAAAGCTATTTTAGATTGGTCCTGTGGGCAGATATTGATTTGATTGTAGCCGGAAAATCCACCCATAAATGAGAATATTTCACATCCGGCACATTCGTCAAGAATCTGGTCGATAAAAGGTGTAGGATAATTGTCTTTTGGACATGCTTGATTTACATCCCTATAATCGATGTACACTCGAATTGTCCCTTGTTTTTTCATGACAGGGACAATGTTGGAAACCTAGTCAGTAAGAGGAAGAGGGTAAATGAAACAAGCCTGCAAAAGTTTTTCAACTTCTGCTTTAATTGCAACAACTTTATTTGGATGAACAAGTCGAAGCCTCTATCAAACTGGCTTGACATCAAGGTACATTTTAATTTCATGTCCAACAATACTAGAGTCAATGCCTAGCATCTCCTCGTAAGACCATGCAAAAATATCTCTAAATTCATGAAAAAGAGCATGGTAATTATCAAGTTCTAATGGAGAACTAGATTTTCTAACATGAATGTTCTCTACAATATTAGGTAAGGTCAAAATGTTTATAGAAATTGTTTCTTCTATGTTTGATAAATTACGCTCAAAATCTACAGTATCTAATCTAAAATAATTCGATAGGAAATCAACGATTGATGGGTGTTTTAGATGATTTGAATAATCTTCGATGTCATCTGGAAGATGGGAGCAATGATGATAATCTCCCCGTGGTTCCCTTCCTATCATCATTGATTAGATAATTCCTTCATCCGTAGAATGTATACGTGAAAAAGGATCCGAAGAGGTACCATATTCTAACGACCTATCTACCCATACAATTGTTGAGTGTGGATTTGGGTTTGCTGCACAAGCCCAAAAGATTGATTGCTATGATGATTCAATGGGGCTTAACGACATCACCTAAATATTACTATAAACTTTAACTTGGTCGGTAATCCTCCTTAAATCAGATGAGGTGGAGGAAATCATGTTGCAAGTCTCTACTCTTGCCACTTCCACCAAATCGGAATGTGACAGTAGGGTAAAAGTACCCATTAGGGAAGGATCTTTAAAGAGAGCTAATCCAACACTTTGAAGTGACAGTAGGGGTTCGTGTACCAATGAAATGCTTCCCATAGCCTGTGAGCTATTGGCAAAGAAGGCTAGCTGATCAATGACTGTGATTTAACCCTTAAAAGGGAATGCAATAGTACAAAAGTACGTGGAAACCATAGAAGCCATAGCATATACCCAAGGCCTTACCAGTAAAATGTTGTAATCGAGGGGTCCGTCAACTACCTCAACTTCAACAGTAATTGTTTTGCCCCCATGTTTGATTTGCAGGTTACTCAAAATCCCACATGGAGTATATTTTCTTCCATCAAAAGCTTTCAATGTGGTTGGTGATCATGACAATGGTGGCGAACCAAGTGTTTCCTAGATAAGGGTATACTAACCTGAGGTTGTTGTTGGACTCCAGACACAAGTGGTTGTTGTACAAAAACTTGAGGAATTTGAACTTCTTGACTTGAAACTTGTGATTGCAAGGTAGAAGGATCAGTTTGTACCAGTTGAGATACAACAGTTTGAACTTGTGACTGTGGTACAGTAGTAACAATAGGTGTAGTGGGAATAGATGACATAGTTTGCATTAGTTGTGTTGGATACACAAGCCTCGATTGGACTAGCATTGTTGGTTTCCATTGACAAACTCTAATTCCATATTGACCTGAATACTGTGGGATAATACCATATGGTAGTCACCCGAAATAAGGAGGATATTGTGAATAAGCATATTGCTCCCCATATGGTGGCAATCTAGCATTTAATGGACACATAGGTCTTTGTTGACTAGATTTCCCAGCTTGATACTGATATGCAGGATCAAACTGTTGAGTTCCCATTAGAGAAGAACTAGGTAAAATTCTGGTTGAGGACATGGGTGATGACCATGGTGTAGAAGTAACCCTTAAGTGGGTTCCAAACACTAATTGGTAACCAACTCGGATGGACAATTCACCATATAGGTGTGACTCAGGCATGGTAGAAAACATTGAAGAGGTTACAACAGAAGATTCTGCTACAGCTGCATTAGATGTTGACGGTTGTTCAACCATAGTTAACTGACCCAAAAGTTGTCCTAAAGAATCGATGGGTACTTGAAAAGAAGCGGGATCAAATGAAGTGAAAAATATAGGAGTATTAGGGTAAAGATAAAGTCCAGTTCCAAAGTGAAACAAGGTTCCAGGAGTGGAATCTTCTTCCAATTCCTCCTCGATAGCAATTAAACCTAGTGGAAGAACTTCACCATCAGGTCCATAAAAGATTTCTAGTGTTGATGAAGTTGAATTTTCTATAGTTATTGATGTCTGAGGGGTAACCAATTGATCATCTTCCAGTAAAGTAACAACTTCTGAATGTTCAAATTCGAAGTCTAGATGTTCGGGTAAATGAACAACAGTTTCAGAAAGAGGTTCCTAAACAACTTCAGGTTAATATGTAAATTCTGTTTGAACTTGGATAGATTCTGGGTTAACTTTTGGTTGAATTGATTCAAGTTCAAAAGTACTTTCTTGTTGAGCAAGTCCTCAGGTAATTGTGAAACTTCTTCTTCAGGAACAAACGTACTAGAAATAGTTGGAGTAACTAGAGTCTCTGTACTTACCAAAATAGATGATTCAGTTAACTCAGATGAAGAGCTAGGAGTTCTTGATGTCTAGACTATGTTAAGCAAGACCACTTTGCCTAAATTGGTGTCACTTTAGGAGGCAAAGGCAGCTAGCTCGCTGTTCTCCATGAATGATGGGGTATGGGTTGATGCTTGTCCACAATTGCTCATTAATTTCATTATCAAAAAAGAAATAAACAAAAAGAGGTATACTAGGCAAAAGGTTTACCAAGCAATTGTGAACTACAAAATACCTCCTAGCGAACCAAGAAGTACGAGCAGGTAATCTCCCCAAATGATGTGTTCAGTGTATCACGTTTTACAAGGCAACCGACTCGGTTACTTAAGGATGGATAACAACCTAGAGTTTTCCTCCCATATATAGCCAAAGGTATGTGGAGGCGCAGTCTGTATAAGTGTTATCTAATGCAAAACCGCACAGTGAGAGAATTCCCATATATTTTACGTACTATAACACTACCCTATATACCTGAAGGTACGTGGACGAGCTACCATATATTCATGTACGTGGAATGAGGTATCACACTCGGGATGTATTGAAGAGAAGTTAGCAATAGCTGCTTTGTTTTACGACGCCAGAACGCGTCTCTAGCATAGAACCACTAAATGTCATTAATGACAATGCTCCATTAGGTAAATTGATGTTTATTTTAAGTTGATCTTGCTTAGGAATTTTCCTTTCAAGTTCACCACGTGATGTATTTTGAAATTCCTAGGAATGCAACTATCATGATAAGCATTTTTTTCATTCAATTTGACAATGAAAATCCTAGCTACTTAGGGATAGAGCAATCAGATTCCTTTTGATCAAAGAGCAAAGAGCATGATCTAAATGCAAGTTCCCTACACTATTTCAATCAACACAAAAAAAAAATTTCAATGCAATGTGTATGTATTTCTTTTTTATTTCCCTTAATGTGAAAAAGGAAAACTAATGCATAATCAATCAATAAACTCTTTTCATAAAAATGACAATTTTGCGAAAATTTCTTTTCAAGGAAAGGAAGACTTTACGACACTTTCGCTTTCAAAGAAATTATGAATTACAACACTTTCAACGAAAATACTAATCATATGCACACATCACTCAATCGATCTTTCATGAATGAAGACTTTATGACAATTCAATTTTCAAAGGAAAAGACGATTTTACGACACTTTCTTTCGACAAAGATCAATCGACCAAAAATCTAACTTTCGACTATAGATTGAAAATGAGAGAGTAAATACATAAGAAACATTTATCAATCCTAGTCTAAGTAGGGCCAGATGAGGAGATGAAAAACTATTTTCAGAGACATGACATCATTGACATTCAACAAATCATCCAAATAGGAGAAAATTGACAAAAACTTCAGCTCCTAGATGGGAAACTGACCCTCAAGGGATCAGCATAGGTTGTAGTGAGAGACAGTGCACTTTAGTGCACTGGTTCTATGCAAGAAGTGCATTGTAGTGCACTGTGTCCTTCACTAGGTTGCGCTGGTGAGAGTAAGCCATTTTTAAAGGAAATTTGACACTGTTTTGACTCAATTTTCAATGAAATAAGACTAAAATTCAATCAACGACCACAAGTATACCATGTAAAATTATCTTAAGAGGCTGATAAGCTACTAAGATGGATAATTGTTCCCCAGTGGAGTCGCCAATTTGTTTTTGGAATTTTTAGTGTCTACGAATAAACACCTAAACCCCTAGACTAGTAGCTAAGTCTAGAACAATGGTGCAAAGCATTCTATACTTTTTCTATAACCAATAGATTAAACAAGACAATAAAGAATCCTACCTAAAGATTTCACTTACTCCTTATCTCCCTTGACTAGTTCTGTCACTCATTTTTGTACTTAATCCACTTGAAAAGTACCTACACACAGACAGAAAACAAAAACCAATCAAAGCATATGATAATGATCTATTGATTAAACATAAAATGGAATCAAGTGCATAATACACATATGAAAGAATCAATAAGTAATACAAACATATGGAAATTTTTTTGAACACTTTATTAGTAAAAGGAGGAGTTACAACCCAATTTGCTTGATTTACTGCCACTCCTCCAGTTCAATCTCATCCTCTCCTCATAACAAGCAATGCATTTTGACATCATTACAATACTTGAAACCAACTCAAGTCTCATACTAACAACATCTCCCTATAATTCAATGATTGCCATCCCTTGATCACTTAGATGAGTGGTCTTTCTATAGGTGAATGAAGGAAGTTATGCCATAAATGGTGGCAATGAATGTCATCCCAAACTTAGGATTTAGTTCCATGGAGGAAGGGATAAAGGGATTGATGTTCCTTAACCCCCTCCCTCATCCAATTTTGAGCCCAAAGGAGTGGATAACCTTGGGCTCAAGTGCACTGTAATGCACCCTGGCAGTGTACTAGGCTACACTACAGTGCACCTTGATAAAGGCCTGCCTCCACTAATCTTCTTAGAGGTAGTTTTTGGATGATTTCAATCATGAAATCTCTTGGGAAGGAAGCATTCTGATGGTTGACTTCATTAGGGAATGTAACAACTGAATTAGCATTTTATGGGCCCTAATAGTACTGATCTGTAAGTTAGGGTTGATGTGCCCAAATTGATCTGTAACAGGGACAATGTACTATCAGTTGTATATTTTCCTAATTTTATGGATGGTGCAAGCAAACAGTTGAGGAGTTTGGACTGCACAATTATGGAGACTGGATTTTACTTTTAAATATGAGTTGATTCCTCTATGAATAATGCAAAGAATTAGGGGCTTGGAAGGAAATAGAATAGGCTAAGTGTTCACTTGAGCTAGCTTATGAGAAGAGAGTTAGATTATACTTGTGCACAAATTGTTCTAGTGTGAACAAGAATTTTATTTTCTTCTCAGATATTTTCGTTAATGCAATAAAGATAATCAAGGTTTTGAGCTATTTCTTTCTGCAAAAAAATATTGTTTTATGTGCCATTGATATTCTTCCTCTTTATGATTATTGTTTTCATCGATTAAGTTTTGGCTTCCACTGAAGAGTAGAGTAGATTTTTGTCTTATGTTTTAGTATATCAAATGAGCTGTTGAATCTACAAGTAAAATCTACATGGTATCAAAGCTAAAGATAATATAGAAGAGGAGATTTTGAGTTTGTTGTGAAAGTGAAATTCGAATTTGCAGTTCATACTTCAAAGTTGGCAAATGGATTTTTACAGTTTGAGGCTTGAGTATGCCTTGCATGGCATCTTGAATTACATAGCCTAGAAGGATAAGATCAAAGTAGTGCTAGAAGACAATGTCCTCAAGGAATTTATTGAACAAGACATTTCTAAGCCTCCAACATCAAATGATAAATATCTGGTTGAATGGAGCAAGTGTGTGGAAAGGGAAATGCAGATTATCCTTGAGGGAGTTCAAGATCATATTGTCTCAAGTCTCCATAGCAAGGAAACTCCATACTCAATGTGGAAGGAATTGACAGACCTGTTCTAGAATAGTAGTGACCATAGGAAGTTGGCACTGAAGGACAAACTCAGAAAGATCAAGATGGAGAAGGGAAACTCAATTTTGAATTACTTGAACAAGTTCACCCATTATCGGGATGAGCTTGGAAGTGTCAGCATTACTGTTTCCAAGGATGATATGGTGAGCCTAGCTCTTCTTGGACTTCCCAAGAGTTGGCATAGTTATCAAGACTTTGTTAATGGGAGGGAGAAGCTACCAAATTGGGAATGGTTGTGGTCATACTTTGTACAAGAAGAGTTTCGTCGGAACACTAGAGATGGGACCTCTTCCAATGAAGTGGAAGAGGACATTACCTTAGCAAGTAAGGAAAATAAAGTGAAGGGAAATAAATCCCAAGGTGAGGCGAGTAGAAAAAGATGGATTTGTCAAAAGTCAAGTGTTTTCACTGTCATGAGAATGGGCACTATGCCACGAATTTCCCATTGAAGAAAAAAAGAAAGAAGGAGCCGATAGTAGCGACAGTAGGTGAAGCTATAGCTTCACAATTCAAACTTTATTTCACTTTCATTGCATGCATGGTCAACACTGTAATGGGAAGTGCGTGGTATCTGGAAAACGGTGCCTTGTTCCATATGATGGGGAATAAATATCTCCTTAGTGATTTTGAGGAGAAACACCTCAGGATGAACATAGAGTTTGGAGATGACGGAAGGCATAACACTACCGACATCGATAGAGTTACCTTTCAGAGGGAGTCTGGATCCCCTCTTAGAATCACAGATGTGACGTATGTTCCAAGACTAATTTAGAAGAATCTTGTTTCCATTGCGGCATTGGAAGACTGTGGCTATGATGTGACTTTTATTAAGGGAAAGGTTTTCCTTATACATATTTCCACGGGACAAGGTGAAATAGATCAGTGTGTGAGTTAAGAACTCGGATGATCTCGAGGTTGAAGATGCATGCAAAACCTTGAGGAGGAAGGAAAATGTTAGAGACTTGGTAGTCGAGAGGGAGCATGAATTACCTCTCAACATGCAGCCCCAGAAGCAGCCTTAGCAGCAGTCTCAGAAATTTGTGGAGCAACCACAACTAGAGAAGAAGAAAGGAGACTGAGTGGAGAGATCAACTCTAAGTAAACAAGAAGCCGACTCAAAAATTTGTGGTACAACCACAATTGGAGAAGTAGAGAGGAGTCCAAGTGGATGCATCCACTCAAGCAAAGACCTACAGTAGGGGAAAATTATGTGCCAAGTGGGTAGAGGGAGCACATGCAGCCATAAATCCAAGTGAGAGGTGGGGCGATGTGAAGTGATAGTCCCAAGAGGGAAAAGATTGGGTAGGATCCATTGAGAATTTTTGTCTCTTGGATCATACCTTACTATGGGAGCCCAAAGTACACAGTAGTGGGATGGATTAGTGGTGGTTGATGCAGTCAAATATCAAAGTGACAGAGGCAGAGGCTAGAAATAATCAGATGCTGAAGAGTGCAAAGTAGAGTTGACAACAATTCATATAGGTGGAGTCAGCAGAAGCGCAGAGTTTTTAGTTGACAGAGGCAGAGCTAGTAGCAGTCATAGACTTTGGTGACAGATGCATCATATTGATTTAGGTTTCATGACTTTTTAGTTTCAAGAGTTGTTGTATCTACAACACTAGAGAGAAATGTTGCATGCAGAACATTCCAAAGGTTTAGGATCACGATATAGTTGAATTCCTTTCTTGTTGACAATGTTGAAAATAGAAACAAGAAATGTTAAAAATAGAATCTATAAATTAAAATTTAATTTTTTGTTGAATTAAATTGTGAATTAAATTGCAATTATTTTCTAATAGAAACTTCTAATAGTTAACTAAGTTAAGTTGACATAGTTAGTTTAGGAAAATTGAGTTGAAGTCTATTTGGAGTCATGCAGAGTGATCCCTAAATTTTAGGGGCCCAAGTTGAGTTCTTTTGAGTTGTATTTGGATAACTCAATCTAGTTGAGTTATAGTCAGTTAAACTAGTTCTAACCATTGGAGGAACTAACGAAGGTATATTAGTGGATTAGTGCACCAGTGTATCAACCAGTACCACACCACTTAACTAAAGATTCAGTCACAAATAACTCATGCATGTCAGTTTAGATGAATACCCAGTTGAGATTCGAGTGCAGGGATAATGTACTATTAGTTTTATAATTTTCCTACTTTACATATGGTGCATGCAATCAGTTGAGGACCTAAGTTTGGATTGTGCAGTTATGGAGTGTGGATTTTCTCTTTAAATATGGGTTGATTCCTGTAGGAACAGTGCAAGGAAGTAGGGGCTTGGAAGGCAACAAAATAGGGTAAGTTTTTACTTGAGCTAGCTTGTGAGAAGAGACTTAGATTATACTTGTGCATGAATTGTTCTAGTGTGAACAAGCATTTTTATTTAAATCAATTTCTAGATTCATATCACATTTATTGTTGTTTTAATTGAAATTTCGAACCAACAATAGTGGTTCATAATCAAGATGAGAAATATACCTTTCTCATATATCTTTCTCATCCTGATGATGAACCACCTTTGTTGGTTCGAAACATTGATTACAACAACAATAAATGTGATATGAATCCAGAAATTGATTTACATAATAATAAAGATCACATAAATTTGAAGTCTGAAACAAGCATTGCATTTTTTTCTCAGATCTTCTATTTAATGCAATATAGATAGTCGAGGTTTTGAGCAGTTGCTTTCCCCAGAGAAATATTGTGTTATGTGACATTGCTATTCTTCCTCTTTCTGATTAATTTTTTTATCGATCAATTTTTGGCTTCTGCTGAAGAGTAGAGTAGATTCTTGTCTTATGTTTTAGTATATCACATGAGTTGTTGAATCTACAAATAAAAATATACAATTCCAGTGTTAAAGAGCGAAAGAGCCAAAGAGAAAATGAAAAAGCAAATTGACAAAGAGGACTTTGGTTCAAAAAATTCATCTCGTGGGTTTCATAATGTGTTGGCTTTGAAAAGAGATGGTGCATGGTGATGGCGATCATATTTGGTCAAGATTCGAGCCAAGTATGAGGCTAGACATGGTAAGCATTGTCATGACGATAATGTTCAAGGTGGCAATAATTTGATATTGTTTAAGTTTCCTTTGATTGGAGATCGAGGAGGGAATGTGTTTATTCCTTGAAAGTAAATTTTTTGTTGTAAAAATTCTCGGAAATTGTAGTAAAATGTAATCCATGACAGCAAGACAAGGACTCTAAAATCAACGAAAATGATGTATTTTCGTGAAAAGCTCAAAATGTCAAATTCAAGTAAAGTTTAGTGGATTGAGACCAGAAGGGTGAGGGAGTTGTACTGTCATCTATTTCTTCATTGATAAAGATATTTTGGAGGTACAAAAGCTTCCAATGGGGAGGAGTGATCCGTCAATCAAAATAATTCTCAAAATTGAAAGTGTGTGACAAAGCTCGAAACTTGTACAATTGGATACATATCAAAGATGTGATTCCAACACAACTTGTTTCACTCAAATCTAACATCAGATTTTCCGAGAACCGTGTTTGGATCGATTTGGGAAACAACTAAAATTTTTGGAAAAAGAGTTGCAGGTACACCTAGTCTGCAGTCTGTATGTTGATTGGGCTATGACTCGGCATGTTGACTGGTCCTCCATTGTCCAATGACTAATCGACACTTGGCACAAAATGATTGGTTGGTTTCATGGTGAAATCTTATTGGTTAATGGTTTTAGTGAATTGGCCCAATGAGGGAGTGCCATGTGGGACAACCTGTGGCTTCCACATGGCCTCATCATGGTGGAAAAAATTTGTTTAGAGGTCAAACAACACCCTCGGGATTCGAAACCAAGAAATCACATGGATTAACCAAGGTCTACACCACCGTGCCATGTTTGTTTCTTGTTACAAATTACACAAAAAAATGTTATTTGAAGTTTTTTGTTGGTGCCATATGGGGAGGGGATGGGCTAAACCCTAGCCCCTCGCCACCCCTATGCCACAGGACCATGGGTGGGGAGCCAAGGGCTAGGGCCTAGCCCAGCCCTCACAGCTGCAAGCACAACCCAATACAGACTCGTATGCCACCGTGCACAACCAGGAGTGGAAAGGATGAGGGGGTCATCCCCAAGTCATATGACCCACGATGTGACCACTAGCACGAAAGCCACAATGGATCAGTGCATAGTCATAACGACCTGCCATAAAACCAACAACATGTGAAGGAGGAGGGGCCCATCCCATGATCATATGTGCAACATGAAACCAAGGGGACGCCAGTGAAGGGGGCCAGATTGTAGCCCTAGAATATCGCCCCCTATGTGGTGTCATGGCACCACGTAACCATGATTTTTAGGACCGATGGCTTAATGGCACTCTTAACAGTCCTACAATTTCATGCACCGAGTAGAAATTTTAACAGGTTTTGTGGGCCGGTTCTACGTTTGGGGCACTCAACCCAGGTTAAGGCCGAATTGTAGGATGGTTAGCTATAGAATTTCGGAAAAGGAAGAAACAAGCATAATTTTCTCATTTTTTTGCAAAATGAGGTGCAGAAAGAACCGAAACAAGGTTTTTTTACATTGTCGTATCCATTAGAGACATCATTTGTGATATTTTAGCAATGTAAAGCATGTAAACACACTTTTGAGCATTTTTAATGAAAGAGACCCTACATTGGAAGTTGGACCAGGAGATGTAGCCCAAGAGAGGGGTGAGCTCCATTATCATGCTTGTGTTATGTGTTTCAGATATTTTGGTTTTTTTTCTCTATTTTGGCTGTAGATTGTGGTTAAGATTTACTTATTTATGTGTTTAATAAGTTGATCCTCTACCCAAAACACATATAAATTTCACTTTCAAATATTTAAAAATATTCAATTTTACATGTAATCAAACTTTAAATTATTGTGATGGAAAATATCCCCTTACCACGACAACAATGAATACTTGGTGCCAAATGGTAGGCAACCATTATGGAAACACTTGACTACATACAATGCCAATAGAGCCCCTAACAATGGTAACAACGAACAATCAATGGAAAATGGGTTGTAACCATTGCGACAACACCAGACTGGGTATTGTCACCATAATAGACGATGCCACATTTTATTATTATTGGACTCAATACCTCAAATCTTCCATTACGTCATTCTCCCACATTCAAAATGTTTCACAAAACAAACACAACCATAGCCACTCTGAACTCTAAATAAATATGGGAGGCTCAAGAGTTCACAGAGAAGGTAGCGAAGAATTTCTAGATGCATTTCAATGTGTTAAAACATTTTTTGAATAGGCTAACTAGATAGAGTATACTCATAGGTTTTAGGGGTATGTCAATGAAATAACTCCAGAATTTTCCATGCAATATAGGGAGGGTAGATCTGAGGTAGCACGGACAATGGTCCATGCGACAAAAGAAGAAATTGTGAAAGTGACAGGGTTACCCCAGACGAGAGAATAATGGTTTGCATCCCGAAAACCTGAACTTGATGTTGTGTGGAAATTCCTTGAGGCAAGAGAACAACTACAGAAGATAAACACATGACTTGATGGGAGGGCATTACCACAACCCTAGAAATATGTTACATTCCTTGTCTAGTATTTTTCATGTGCAAAGGAAGGTATGTCGTTATTTATTACCAGAACATCCAGTTGCTAGACCACTTGCGTCATGGTAGGTTGGTTAACATGCCTTTCTTTCTTGTAAAAACCCTAGAGCATATGGCTCGATCTGTGCAAAAATCAAAACATCCATTTGAAATCTTGTCCCACTATTACCTCATGAAACTTTGGTAGATGTTGTGCTGCAAAGGGAAAGAAGAATTTGGGATGAACTAGTTGTTGGAAGGCCATTACATGCTGAAGTTTCTATCCCGCCAGAGGATGCCTTGGCAACTACAAAGCCGCCCCATGACGGCCCAGCTGCAACTTCACCCCATGTCCCCCCAGATGCAACTCCTCTACCCCATGACTCCTAGCTACAACTCCACCCCATGACCCCCAAGATGCAACTCCTCTGCCCCATGACCTCCCAGCTGTAACTCCGCCGCATGACCTCCTAGCTATAATTCGACCCCATGACCACCCAGCTGTAGAAATTTCATATGGAAACTGAGCCACCCAATGTTCAAACTGGGGTTGTTAAGGATTCTTCTACTACATCCCCATAGAAAGGAGACGAATAAGATGATTATGATGAAGTAGAAATATTAGGGAGTAAACTTGCCACTAGAAGATTGAGAGGATACAGAAAATGCTTGATAGTAGTGACAAATGCCAAGTATAATAGGAGAAAGTTAGGTTGTCTTACTCCACTTCCTGAAACGCTCCCCGTTGTTACAGAAGAAACAACAGAAGAACAATAGCAAGAGAAAGAGAAGGAGCATCCACATGATTTATTGATGGAAGAAGTAGTCATGGAGCAAGGGTGCATGAAATAAGGATTAGGCCACCTTTTGACACAAAAGAACAAGTTGATAAGGTTCACTCTTGTTATTTTGACTATGAGTACATACAAGGAGTAGCCAAATGGTATGAAACAAAGGGTCTTGCCTCAGTTTCAACTTTGTATGGGGATGATGTGGGGGATGAACTAATTGCTCCACCAAAATTGTCCTCCAAAAATGAGGACTAACCAACTACAACACAAGAATTTTCCTCCCAAAATGAGGAGGACCAACCAATTGCACCACCAAAATTGTGCTCCAAAAATGAGGAGGACCAGCCAACTACACCACCAAAATTATATGGGGATTATGAGGAGGACCAATTGACTGCACCACCAGAATTGTATAAGGAAAATGAGGAGGACCAACCAACTGCACCACAATAATTGTATGGGGATCATGAGGAGGACCAACTAACTGCACCAGAAGAATTGTATGGGGATGAAGAGGAGGACCAACCAATTGCACCACCAAAATTGACAAAGAAGCATGTTGGAAGTAAGTACCGCTACAAATCTTCATCTGTATATTTCATCATTAAGGAATAATAGGATTCTCCATATGAAAAACAAAGAGCAAAAAATCAAAGTTAAAATACTAATTGATGAGCTGAGACAAAATAAACTTTTGATAGATTAAATTTCTTGGCACAAGTTGCAGATTCCCCACCCATTGGTTTCATAGATATACCTTCTCTAGCGGTCCAAGAGAATATACCCCTTGGAGAAAAACAAACTGTTAACATTGTTGTGCAAATAGAGGACCAAAAGCCATAGATGAAATTAACCAAAAGCAAAAATGTGCAAATATAGGAACGTGAATCACATATGAAACTAACAAAATAAATGATTGTACAATAGAGGAAAAAGAGCCAGAGATGAAATTAATAGAGGATTAGGAACCAAATATCAAACTGACCAAATAAGTTGTAGTGCAAATAGAGGATGAGGAAGCAAAGGATAAATTAGTCCTGTGTACAACCTCTTAGAAGGGAAAACTAATACCTTTCCATTTTCACGAAAACTTAATTCGTGACATTTGCAAGAAATGTGAACAATATATAAATAAAGTTGAATGAAAACATAAAAACGAAGTGGATGAGTTGTAAAGAAAGGTGAACAAGATGGAGAATGATAAGAAACAACTCAGACAGATAATGGATGGTGTTCTTAGTTGTAGGTCTCCTTCAACAAATTACAACGTGTACTTGACAAAAATATTGTTGATGTTTAAAAGGAATGATATCATCAACAATAAACCTTTCCAGGTTGAATACAAACATTGTTTCATAGAAGCATATAGGGCCTTCACGAATCTAGAAAAATACTTGCTCTATGGACTGTACAAACAGAATTTTCTGGTATCTCTTAACAAAAAAATGGAATCCCAACCCTGATGTAGGAGATGTCCAATTGAGAACCTTTGTATCATATTTGAGAAATTAGGGTAGTTGGGTGGAAGCTCTTAAAACTTTTAAACGTAATTCCAAGAGAATCCCGTGGGTTAGAGGAGAATATGAAATACCTATAGAGGTGATAAAAGAATGACAATAGGTGGCCAGTTCGTCAAAGGTAGCAGAGTATATTGTGAGGAATAGGAAACAAACCATTGCATATTGCGCAACCCAGATTCAAATATTGGAGACCTATGTACAAGAAAGATGTAAAGAAAGGTGGAATGCGTCAAGAAAACAAACGAAAAATAAAGATCCATTTAACTATCTAAACTTAAGATAGCCTTAACAAGGGTTCCTCAGTATATTATTTCCATGGAACAGTGTGGGGCTAACTGGATCGGTCTTAGATTTCACTATATAATGATCTAAGTGCCAACAAGGATATATAAAAAGTCATATAACTTGAAGACAGAAAAACGAGTTTCAATGTTGGAATGAAACTATGGAAACATGAGGGTATCTTCATCCTAGTGAAGCAGGACACAATGATTATTATATCACCAATATTCATGAAAACCCCCCTTCATTCTCATATTCAAATTGAATCCTGTCTTCTGTCTGATGTTGTAATAGATATATATTTGATGTTGTAATATATATGATTATCCAATAATATATCACCATTAGCATTAAGGAGTTATAAAAAACTGGTAAAATTATGTTTTACATGTTTAGTTACAATTTTGTTGCATTTCCTATACAAATTTTGTTACATTTTCATTGTTTTTATTACAATTTATATATAAAATTCTTGTTTAGACACCAATGTATGCAAGCTTAATGGAAGTATGGAAAACCTCATGAAAGCTATCTTCCATAACATATAAAATAATCGATGTATTAAAAGACTAAGTGTAAATGCATGGAGTTATTTACTGACCTTAAATGAAAACTCAGACAAATTAGACAAATCTACAAACATATCATGACCACTTATCAAACATACATGAACATATTCAACAAAACTATAATATGTCAAATACATGTAATACACTAATAAATATTAAAATCAAATTGAAAACAAATGCATCAAAACAAACCTGGAAAGCCATGCATTGTTGGAGGAGGGTGACCTCACTTGTTGAGTTGCTCAAACTCAAATGGTTCATCTGCAACAATATTCAAGTCGATTTCCAATCTTTCATTTTGTTTTCTTGTTTTTATTTTCTTTTTTGGGCTCAAGATACTCTTCTTCCTCTTCAAAGACGTCTCAAAAGCACCCAACCCACACGTGAATTCATAATCCATAATACGAATATTTTTGGCATCATCCAACATTTTTTTAAACAAGACAATCAACTATTCAATCTTGGTCAAAGTAGCAGGAGGAAGTTTTTGAACTAGGTCTATGTAGCCAACCATCTCCTCCTTGGCCAACTCAAGTCCTTCAACATTTACATCAACGTTGTGACTATCCATGGAAACTATGTTTGCATCTTCACCAAGATCTGGTGTTGCCTCTATATTTACCTTAGGAGGGTCATTGTATGAATCAATTATGCTTTGACGATTTAGTAATTGGTTTTAAGCCATTGAACGAGAAGACAACCAACCCACCTTTATGGCATGCTTGCAAATGTTTCCATGAATAGACCATGGGAAATCACAAGTTAAGAAAATTGTGTGATGACAAGTGACAAGATATTGCTTATTAGGTTTGTATTGACTCCTCATCCAAAAATCATGAGACATTTGGTCATGAGGGCTACAATCACTATTTGGAACTCTTTTTTCTTTTTCCATTGATGATTCAAATTAATTATATTTCGTGTAATTATTCAAAAATCCTTCATTTTTTAGAATTTCCTTAAATTGATAATAGGGTTCAACATTTGTTAGATGAACATATATCAATCAGTCCATCCTACGAGAACATTTATTTCTTCTATAAGATAGAAAGTTTGTCTTTAGGTAACGATGATATGACTCCACAACATTGTCTGTCAACTCATTTGCATGGGGAAAATCCCAACAACCTTTTACCCACATCTCTAATTGCATAAAAGTTGTGTTAGTGAAGATACTTCATTCGTATGAAAACCAAAAAGAGAAATGTAAGAAAGAGTTTTTCAACTTACAAATCTTGTCACCAGTAACCCAATTCTTGTGGAAATGGTCTAGGAACTTCTCCTCATTAGCAAATTTGTTGAAGAAAGCATCGATTTCATTGATCACTTCAACACTGGAAGAATAATTCATAGTTAAACCTAAATCACTAAACATCTCTTTTGATATTTCTGGAATAATGGCCAATTGATTCACATTTTTTAGCCATGCTCGATGTACGTGCCAAACACACAAGACAACATTGCACATTGTGATTTATTGCCACATTCAATACATTTCAGACATGTTATTTTCTCAATAAATACAAGTTGTACTATAAAATAAGAAGATTGAAGTTACCTTAAAGCACTGATTTCGGCCAGTGCATCATCAACCATGAAAGCCTTACCTTTCCAACTATGATCAACTTGGTGACATCTATGCATGAGGTGTTCCAACCATAGTGAAATGTCGTGTGATGTATTACATGATTCCACCACCATGCTACTAGAACCCCACTTTGTTACTGATCAAACACCACGAGTTTGTACAACTAATACAATCACATTAAAAAAACATTTGAAGTCAACTTTAACTCATTAATCATTATCAATTATTACTAATCAAATTATTGTACTAGATCAATCATTCTTGATACAGTCACCCCATATTTATTTGTGTTGAATTTTAAATTCATGGATATTAGGCTATTATTCGATAGCTTCACCATGCTCTCCAACATCCACTTCATCTAAATTCCAACTATGAAAGGGATCTTTCCACCATTGGCCTTTTGATAAAAGAAAAATAATCAGGGTGTTTTCTATACCAAAGGTTCACACTCATTTCATCCTTATTATGCAACTGATACTTCCCTTTCATTATATGATTCTAGATGTTAACAACATCTTTCCTACACAAAAATAAATCCCTATCTCGAGTTGCAACATCCATGTCACATATTTTTTAACATGCATTTTGCAAACCAGGTCAACTGGCACTTCCAAGAAGAAACAACTCTCTACTTAGGAAACCATGTCCCTTGATAAATTTGGTTGATGCAAGGACCTATCATGCCCTGAAGTGTCCTGTTGGCCATGACAAGGCCATCCTTGGCTATCTACATGCTCAACCATGTTATATTTTATTAACATTATCTCGAGGATTTGAACCATAACTTTTATAATGAAAAGGCATTGGCAACCCCTGTTTTTCACAAATGAGGATCTTTGCTTCAATTCATCTTGTCCTCTTCTATCCTTGGGGCCATATGAACAATCATAGTTGCATAAAAATGTTTGAAAATTCAATACATGTCAATCCAGGAAAAATCATCAAGCACTATTAATACCAACATCTAAACAATGCCTCTCTAAAAAACTTACACTTGATATAGAAAGGAAGCAGTAGGCCTTGAGCCAGGGCATTTATTTTGTACCTCGGTGAAAGAACATGGAGCATCTAGGTTCATTTCCTCTTCTATTAAAGTCTCCAATTCTAGTTGAAGGGATTTTTGCAATCCAATCAATCTCCATGTGTTTTCTATGTACTTCAAACCAATCTACATCTGTTCTAGAAAATATGATCTTTTGTTTAGGGTCTTGCAGCGGAAGGGCAATGATTGTTTCCCATTTTACTTGCTTTACAATGTCCTCACCCAACGAGTTTCCACAATGGTGAAATAGCAAGTTGATGCAATGGTTAACTAATGTTAACAAGCGAGTTGCTGCAATAGTTGAACAAACAATTTTGGGTCAGAATCAGTTGTGTGCAACCCATAAAAACATTTCCTTTATATAATAGTATAAATAAATTTTGGTACTCTCCTAACATTGGTGGACAAGCAACAACCAATTATATGCAACCCATAACAACATTTTCTTTATATAATAGTATGAATAAATTGGGTTTTAGTAATGTGGAGGATTTCGAGTTTTATAAATTGGGGTTTAGTAATTGGGTTTTGAACATCACCCTAAAAAACAACAGAAAAACAAACATTATGCTTATTAACCAGACGTGGAACCATGGTAGGTTTTACAATATGAGTGATGTTTGGGTATAAACATTTGTCGTGTTGTTTGCATGTCCTTTACAAAATTTAAGCTCCATTCTGTTGAACATTGGACCGATAATTACAATACGATCAACAGAGGCAGTTTAAATTTTCTCCGACTGAGGGTGCATGCTTATTAACCAGACTTGTAATTTGCAATCTCGTAACATTTCTTGTTGTTGCTCACATTGAACATTGGACTAATATTTGCTAGCAGTTTCAAGCAGCTCTGTTTGAAGGTGCAGGGAATTTCAAAATGATCCTGGATCAAATGGAATTCAGACAGACGAAGGCGGAAATTCAAGGTGTGCGGCGACTGTGTGAGTTAGGTGACCTGTCAGGTCGTCTGGCGATATTGCCTACAAACGAGAGTATCCAGACACAGAGCACCTGTTAATGTTAACATTTGAGACAGAGCTTATAGATGTTAACGTTGGGGAGGGATGAGACCTCGTCGTTGGAAAGACCTCGCCAATGGTGACGGGGCAAGAAACTCGAAAGATGTTTCATTAACCCATCAACTTGCTACAAATTTAAAAAATATATATTATTTAATATGATTTTTGCATTAAATTTTAAAGTTTTATTTATGAGTGGCAATAAAATAAATTAATCTAAAGAACTACAATTTTCAAAATTAAATTTAAAATAGTAAAAATCCAAACCCATATGATTAATACTCAGCTAACTATTACTAACACTTTGCAAATAAGATCATAGTGAGCCAACTAACCATTTAGTTTAACCAATTATAATTTTTAAAATATTTTATAAAAATCAATAAATAAGATTAATATAATTATAACCTATTTCTATAATTTTGTGTAGGGTTTAGTTTCGGAAAATTTAGTCTAAATTTATGAAAAAAGTGGAAAGTTCGAGTGCATGAGGTTATTTAGAGTTTAAATTAATGAGAAACGTTGAGGGTGGGAGTGTATGGGGTTATCCAAATTCAATCAATTCTCCCAAAATTTTGACAGCAACTTTTCGTGTTGAGCAGTTGATTATGAAAAGTATTGTTATAAGATATATTCAAACTGGTATTATTTTTTTTAATTACATTTTCATTAATATGAAAACAATTTTATAATTTTAAGTTTTTTTTTTTGAGTAAATTGTATTTTCATTTAATAATAAAATACATCTTTAATAATGAATTAGTATTATAAGAACTATGTACACTTCATCAAGTTTTACACAATTTTTAAAAACAGTATTTTATTTTTAAGTAACTTATTTTTAATCAAATACTAACACACTTTTTTAATAACAACAGTTAATTTAAATGGACGAAAATAAATTATTTCTATTCATTACCTTGCAAAAACATAACTTAAATGTGGAAAAATAATTTGCAATTATCTCTCTCTTTCATCACAGTCCAAAAGTTTCTTTTATTGAATGAATCTGGTATAGTTATAATTTTGGTTAAATAGGGATTTGTTTTGAGAGGTGGGAAACTTGTTTTGATGTTTCTCTAGTTTTCGAGAGCTTTAGAACCATATGGGAACATTCTCTTTTCAGGGGGCGCTGGGGAAATCTCCGGGAGCTAGTTTGAAGACTGTTTTATTGGAGTTATTGTGTTCCCTAGGATTTGGGAATACAAAGCGTGTAGAGAAATATGCTTAACTGCCCACAAAACATGAGTCTATGGTGAAATCTCAGGAGACTACACATGCTTAACTGCCCACAAAACATGAGCCTATGCTGAAATCTCAGGGGATACAAACTCTGTAGAGAAATACACTTAACTGCCCACAAAACATGAGCCTATGTTGAAACCTTCCCATGAGGAAAGCCCAAAGACATCTTAACACAGATATCCTTAATTGGGAAACTGAAGCAATCTCTTGATGAGTTAAGGAAGAGTGTGACACCTTGATGTAAGAACGATATCTATGATGTCATGGTGATGAGTAGTTCTTTTGCTTATGGCAGAAGATTGTGTGTACATATTGTATGTGGTAGTCAATGTCTTAACATTAGAGTTGCTTTACTTCTTCTCTTAAGAATAACTAGAGAAACATATGTAAAATTTTTCCTTTGTATTTTTAAGCCAGATTGTTTCAACACTCGTCATGTGCATGAAAATTGATAATGAACTTGACATTTTAATATTGTATATATATAAAAGTTAAAGACTCACAAAGAGAGAGACTCAGAGAATATTTATATATAAGAAGAGACTATATATATTTATTTATTATTTATATATTTAAATTGGATTTTAATTAAATTTTATTAATAATAATATTAAAAATCTGATTTTCTATAAATTTTGGAAAACCTCTCACAACTCTCACCCATACCCAAATTCCCAACATTGCCAAGATCACAAGCTCATACAACATAAGTTATAATAAAATAAAACACAACTCAAAAATTAAAATAAATAATTCTATTTGTGTGGTTTTTTTCATCGAATGAATCGAAGTATAGTCCTAATCAAAATAGAACACAATCCATAAACAGAAATTGTCACCGAGAGAATCCTTAACAATCAAACCACATAATTTACAAATACATTAAGCCATTGATTACACACATTTACTGCAAGCAATTCTAATTGGTGCGGTTTTTTACTTGAATAACGATTATGAATCAGGTACAATCATGACAAAGAATAAACTACAACCCAATTATGTACAATCATGACGAAGAATAAAACACAACCCATAAACAGAAATTGTCACAGAGAATCCTTAACCATCAAACCGTATTACATTGAGCCATGGATTACACATTTACTGCAGACGTTTAGTAAACCACAGAAGTTTTGAAGTTCTGCAAGCATATTACACTTTGCCTGTACCTTCTTTTTCTAAATGACTAGAGCATAGCCCTATTTAACAACCATTCATGCTGCAGGTCTGTTTTACACAGGCAAAGCAAACAAGCTTAAAAGTTCTCCAAAACCGCGTAGAGATTTATTTAGAAGATGGTCTTCTTTCACTGGACGCCGTGATGGAGCAGTACAGGGAAATCAAAGGCGAGGGGTATATCTCTTACAAAGTTTACCGACGTCTTCAACCACTCGCTTCACCAGCGCTGCCCCGTATCTGCAGAGACTTCGAAAATGCTGAAGGTATAACTAGAAACAGAAACATATAAATAAGAACAGAGCAGAAAGGGAACGGTGATGAACAACCCACCTAATTGTGTTTTCTTTGAGCGACCGCCCAGCGAGACGAGGGATTTTAGCGATAACAGCCTTCCATTCATCAATTTTTTGTGCGCTGTATTTCCCACTGCTCTTATGCTCTTCGAATGCTTCAGCAAATGGGCTGTCATGAGATTGATCCGGGTGCCGAACTTGAGGAGTCACATTGTAAAACAGATGGACGACAATGGCTGATCCCTTTTTCCTCCCCTTCTCCATAAGAGAAACTTCTTTGAGGCACCATGCAGATTGTGCGTAATTGATGGAGAATATGGGGATCAGGATGCGACTGTTCTGAATTGCGTGGTGTAAGCCTATGGAGATGTCCTCTCCCCTTTCGAGATCTTAAGTGTGAAGTAATACGTGGAATCCTGCTCCGGTGAGGGCGTGGTAGAGATGATCGACAAACCCTTTTCTCACATCGAGTCCTCGGAAGGTCAGAAATACGTCGTATGTGTTATATCTCTTCGTCTCTCCCATCAAGCTCGCAATCGAAGTCGTCATTTATATATCACTGTCATCAACTTACTCAACAACGCCGTAGTCTAACGAGACTCCTCTTTTTTTGTTGGGCTTAAAAGTTATATAAATTCTAGTTGTATTTTGAGAAAATTTAGTCAGGGTTTGTGTAAATTTAAGTTAAGGAGTTTTGTAAATGTAAATTATAATAGCTAAATTTTAAAATTTTAGTTGTCTTATAAATTTTTGATGGCGCTGAATCTATTTCCATTATGAAAACATAATTCAAACACTATTTTTACAAAAAATTTTAAATTTTTTTACCAAAATTCCTGCCAATTTTTCTTAAGCCTCTGCGAGAAACTCTCTCGACCACGGTTATCAAGATTTGGAATTTGGTGCGGTAGCAATCCATCATCCATCCCATTCTTTTTCTGATAATCTCAAATCGTACCAGGTGGAGGATGTGGCAAGATTATGCAGTCAATGCGCATTACCTACTCGAGACGTTGCCTGGTGTTCGTCACATTTCTTTGTATGTTCGTTATTCTTTCTCTGTGTAGGGTGCTTGTTTATTGTATGTCTGTTCATCTTTCTGTGTGCGGTATGTCTATTCATCTTTCTGTGTGCGGTGTGAATGTTTGCCTGTCTTGTTTGTCTGGTTTGCATGTGAAATTGATGGCTGAGAGCGAAAGCAAGAGCTAGAGTATACTGAAAAATGTTTCCGAAGAAGAGAGAAAAGGGAAAGACAAATATCTTGAGGCAGATGTGTTCCTGGGTTGTTTGATCGTTGAACAAAACCAATCAACACACTTTGCAATCTTTTCTAGCTTGGTGGATGAGGTAAAGAGATCTGGGTTTAGTTTTTGAAATTAATTTAATTTCTTTATATCAATACCAACTAGCATGCTTAATTCTCTAGTTTTTGTTTCAATAATCTTAATTATTTTTTTTTAGAGATTTAAGTTAATGACAGTTCTTTATTTATTTATTTCTGATTTGAAATTTTTCAACACTAATATAAAAATTATTTAGCTTGACTACAAATGGTGAAATAATATTCTACAAAGCACAAATGGATATGTGAATAATATTCTACAAGGTACAATTGAATATGTGATTATTTGTGGTATTATTTAAATTTCATTTATTTCAGTTAACAACAATTGGAATCGATGAATAATTCATTCATTTATCTCTAAATTTTTTCTTGGTTGAAGGTGCTTTGTTTACTTATTTCTCTCTGCTTTTAGCCTCTCCATTAGGATACACGAATACTGCAAAGGACGGAGTGAATATGGCTGCTATGAAGTGAATATGGCTGTTATGGAATAGTTGTCCTAACGTAACGTACATTTCATTTTCAATATCTTTTTTCTTCGTTTGTAGTAATAGCATGCTTTTAGCCTCTCCATTAGGATACACGAATAGTGCAAAGGACGGAGTGAATATGGCTGCTATGAAGTGAATATGGCTGTTATGGAATAGTTGTCCTAACGTAACGTACATTTCATTTTCAATATCTTTTTTCTTCGGTTGTAGTAATAGCATTTATGATATTAATTTGTTTTTAGATTAAAAAATTTAGGGTTAAAAAGTCAGTGAATGACTTACTTAACGCAGTGGAATCCCAAAAAATGATATCTAATATAATGCACTGCGTAATCCCCATACTAATATACAAGTTATTCTAAAATTTGTTTTTAGATTTAAAAAATTAGGATTAAAAATATAAAAGCCATTCTAAAATTAGAGCTAAGTGATTATAGGAACAGAAATGAAGATTACTTTAGTGAAACAATGACACGGACTCAAAAGGGACCCTTTGGCAAAGAAAACAAGTAGGTGTGTTCCATTTTAGAGCGTTTATAACATGCTTCAATGATTTTGGTGGATTAGTTCCACATATTGCAACTATAAAGAAAAATAGAGCATACAATTACAATTCTAGTTGAATCTAGTCCCATATGTTGCCTATTGGGTTTTCTCCAATAAAATCTATTCATGTAAATTGGCCCTTGACAAGCAAATAAGTAGGTGTGTTCCATTTTATGGTGTTTATAACATGTCTCAATGATTCTGGTTGATTAGTTGCACATATTGCAACTACAATGAAACATAGACTCAAAAAAGACTTGGGGCCAACAATTACAATTCTACTTGAATCTAGTCCCACATGTTGCACATTGGGTTTCCTCCAATGAAAACTATTCATGTAAATTGGGGATAGGTATATGAGAATTATATGTAAGACTTGGAGCGAAGTTGAGTTTGCCTTTTTTTTGGTTCCATATTACCTTCTTTCACACTTAATCTTCTTCCTCAAGAAGTCATTTCCTATGATAAATTATGGAATCTGATTAATGAAGGGTGAAACATTAGAATGAGAAATCATTTGATAGTTTCCGGTCCCATCTGTAATCAGATTATTTATGTAGTATTTTTTTGTAGTGTGCTTCCTCTTAGCAAATAATGTTGAGATCAATGAAGAAATCAGATCATATTCTTCATTATTTACTAATCTTTGTTTTTGGTGGCTGCATTGGCCTTGACATTTACATTCCTCCCCTAATTAATATCCTTTCCTTTCCACTGTGTTTTTTCTGCTGAATGTTTGCAATTTTAACTATGGATCTTTAGCTTCTTTAACCACGACTGCACATTATTCCATGCATATCTAGTGTAGAGATGTGGCAGCTAGGAATTGAACGTGAAACTTCGTCCTCTCTAAAAACTACCATTTGTTCGTTAAAACCATTCTAATTTTGATCTTCAATTTTAATTATAATTCTAATGGAACATAATACAAAATTGTTTTTATGGAGTAAAACTTAACCTCTCTAATATATTAAATAATCTTTTGGTTTTCTTATATAGAATCTTTTGGTTTCAGCAAACTAGGAATTTATAGAACTATAATTATAGTATCTCATATTCTCCTAAACGATAAAAGTCACCCTTAAGTTTCAAAGGAGATGCATATGATTAAATAAATATTACTGTTAACATTTGGTTAGTTCCAAATCCTCATGGACAAGAGTTAATGTCCACTCTAATCTAAGTTCCAAATCATATTAGTCAATGTCATTTAATATATAGGAGTTGGATAAGAGTTAATGTCCACTCTAACCTCAGTTCCAAATCATATTAGTCAATGTCATTTAATATATAGGAGTTACATTATATACATGCATGCTTTTTAAAAAAAATTGTAACTCCATTCGTCTCTCATGATTATTGTTCTTAATACTTATATTTTTATTTATTTTTAAATGTGTATTGATATGATAAATATAACACATAGTTACTTTTAATCTCATTCTTAGTTATGATGGAATTTGATTGTCATTTAAGAAATCTAAAGAATTAAGTAACTGTATTTTGAAATTCAAGCAACTTTAAAAAACCATGAGGTTGACACCTTTGCTTGATGAGAGGATGTTTTGGTAATTTATTAAGTTTGTGCAAGATTGATTTTTTAATATGTTTTAAATTGATGAATTGAAATTAATATATATCTATTTAATTTATCTAAATCAAAAAATGTCTTAAAAAAAAGGAATCAACTTTCAATTAAAAAGTTCTTTTAATGGTCTATTAAATCTCAAGTTTCATTGCCTAATGAAGAGGATTGTAATTTTGATATGAATGAAGATTGAGATATCTTGGGGCATAATGAAGAATTTGATATCGTGGGGCATAATGAAGAATGTGATGAATGAAGAATGTGATGAAGAATTTACAGGGGGTAACCTAGCATCCAAAAGAAAAAAGAAAAAAAATCAAAGTAAGAAGATAATTTTGTGAGCAATCGAAAACTAAATATAAGTCGTTGAGAGACACAAAACATGATGGGAAAACAAGTATGAAATGCATATATTGTGAAACACATAAGGCAACGAGACCATGGATAATTGACACTAGCTTCTCTGCCTTCCAACATGATCCTATAATTGTTTATGCTAGTTCAAGCATCCATAAACTTTCACAAGAAAAGTGGATATGTGGAAATGAGAAGAAAGTGAAGCATATGACATAACACATTGCATGAATTGATGATATGAACAAAGAAAGAGCGATCAATACTATGAAATTAGTGTATTGGATGGTGCAAGAGGGTCTACTGCTCTCAAAATATCAATCTCTTTGCTTGTTTTCAATATCCTTACAAATACCAAATATGCCAAAGAATAAAAACTATACATCATATCCAAATCATATGGTTGCAAAATAATTCATTTTTTCTATATCTCAATATCTCGAAGAGCTACAAATTTAAAAAATGCTAGATAGCTATTTTTTCATTAATGCTAGAATAAATTACAAATCGTAGCTAAGAAAAACATTTTTTGGTTTATGCGACATTTTTAAACTGAAAAGGATTGGGGCCTCCAATTTCATAGTTTTTAAACCTCATAAATGTTTGTGATGGTAGAGAAAAAACAGTTTATGTTGTAATCAAACATTTAATGGAATCATGGGGCCTTTCAAAAGAACGATTGATAGGAGTTTCCATAGATGGTGCTTCTTTAATGGTTGATAATGAAAATGGTTTTATTACTTTCTTGTAGAAAGATGTACCTAATATTCTAGGTGTTCATTGCATTCCTCACCATAAAGCTTTAGCCACATCACATCCTTAAAAAGGAATACCCGAATTATTGTTTGTTGAGAAATTAGCAAATAAGGTATATTTTTGGGTGCAAAAATCTACAAAAATAAATAGTCAACTTGTTGCTCTACAACAACTTATGCAACTTGAAACTCTTCAAACTCTTTAAATCCATGGAGTTAGATGTCTTTTAAGGGGACAAGTCATTGAAAGTCTTGTTGTACTTATGCCTGCCATATTAACATTGCGGAAAAATGAAAGAAAAGACTCATGGTAGGATAAGGCAAGGATATTTTCAATACAATTTTGTTTACATATGCTTGTAGATATATTGTGTGAATTAAACAAGTTGAACAAGAAATTTCAAAAAGAGTACATTGATGTCACCTCTTTAGGGGTAGCTATAGATGTCATTATAAACACTTCAAAAATGTTGTTTTAGGAAGTGACACATTTGCAAATGGAATATGTTATTTATTAAAAATTTTAGATGCATCTAAATTTGGATTTCTAGAAATTTTTGATAAGGAGGGGCTTGTTCACAGGCATGAATTATGATTTGTAGCAATTCCACATGCATATGGTCATTGTGTTGATAAACAAAAACAATCATGGAAACCTTGTAATGAATGTTCAATAGAGAGTTGCAAACAACATGCAAAAGATTATGTTCAATCTCTTGTAGAAAGTTCGAACAAAAGATTCTCTGATCTTGCATTTCTCAACTCAACAAGGTTGTCTATCCCTTGCCATTATAGAGGATGTTCAGGGTAGAGAATGAAATTCAAAGTGTTGGCTGAAAAATCTTTTTCAACACTTACAACATCATTGTTGTGAAAGTGAAGAAAACAAAAAACATTTGATTTTGAATGTTGTTTGAAAGAGTTGCATCCATTTGTTGACACTCTCTGTGCTAATTGTGAGGGACCATCCATGAAAGATGCTTAGAGGATTTTTTATGTTTCAGGGTTACATACAAATTTTCCTAATGTGTCAAAGTTATGGTAGGCAATACCAACTATTCTTGCGAGTATAGTCGCATATGAGAGAGGATTCCCTAGACAACATAATAAAGGATGTCCGAAGAAAAAAATTATCGTTAGCTGCATTGGATACCTTGATGCAAGTGTCCTTAACTAGGTTTGATTCATCGATGGTGGAATGGGATAGGGTATACGACATCTACAAATATGCTAAAGAGATAATATTCTTAAATATTTAAAGTTTTTACTTTTATGTTTATGTTTGTAATGGTGTTGTGTTTTGATACTTACCTCTTTTGGTGAAACTATCCAAAATTTAGTTCGTTTACATGATGATATTGAATGTACATTTTGAACATTTACATAGTTCATGCACATCATGCTCTTGTTTGAAACTTATTTCAAAAATATTGTTCTTTTAATGGGATTTCCATTGAAGTGACTTAAATGGAAAACATCGTATGTGTATTTCAATTTCTGTTAACTTAAGTTTTATTGTCTAATTTAGTTGTAACAATATCAACATTCATTATTTTCATGTGAGAGAAATTATGAATATAATTTGCAAAATTTAGATGAAATGCTTGAACTAACATGATTTTGATTACTATGAATTGCAATAGGCCAAATATTAGACTTTTTAACCTATTTTGTAGTGATGTTTTCCATTCAAATCTAAATAAAATTTGGCGAAAATTCTTGAAACCCCAATGTTGAGCTAACAAATTTTTAAAATATGAGTTCCTTGGGGTTGTTGATTATAATGTATCGATTTATGTATTGAAAACTACAATTTAGAAAACACAAAATTGAGATCTTAACATTTTTACTAACTGAATTCTAGTAATAAAATTCTCAGAAAAAAGCCAAAAAGTTTAGTAGTTGGTCAATTCATTATGAATTCATTTTTAGAATAAAAAATTATGAATTTGCATTGATTATGTTTTTATATGAAAAATATTATGCAGGGTAAAAGTAAATATTAAATTCATGTGAAGAACAATTTAAAAATAAAATCGTCATAAAAAAATTCCTTGATGAGTAGGGGGACTGGTCAAATTTAACCTCTGCTTCCTTCATTCATTTAAAATGGTCCCGACACATGACGACGTGTAATGCATAGTCTCCCTTGTTCCTTCAATCGGAATTGTCACGTTTCGTAATGACCTGTAGCACATAATCTCCCTCGGCTCATTTGAAAATCTAACTCAGTTGATGCAATTTTATACTTCCTCCAATTCAATATGATCTATTATGTATTTTGTTAGTAGTAATTTATTCATCTGGATTGATATATGTCATTGCGATGACGTGTAACATAGAATCTCCCACATTGTTCAATCGCCTCTAACTGGGTGGATGCAATTTTATACTCCATTTTGATATGATATATTATCTTTTTATTTGTAGTACTTTATTCATTGGGTAGATATATGCCATCATGATGATGCTATTCATTCATTCCAAACTCTCACTTGGTAGATGAAATTTTAATTAGATATTTGAGGGGCAAACATAGTACACAAATTACACACAAAATCATTCATATGTTACATTTTAAAACCAAAATATAACCAAAATACATCCCACATATATAGCGGTTATGAAATCTAATTCATTCCAAACTAGGAGATTATTGTTGAGATAATATCTCAAGAAGTCAATCCAACCAACAAACCCAATTTACCTACATAATGCTATTGTAAGCATTAATTCTAAGTACCTCCCTTAATGCTTACTTTACAAAATTAACATTACAAAGATCAATACAAAAATCACAAATTATAGTTCACATATAAGTCACATCTGTATGATATGGTCTTCACTGGCACTTCTACCCACTTTGAAATTTCATGGAGCATGCTCTTTCCCCACCACAATATTTGATCTTCCCATGTGACTCATTTAAGAAACAACTACCTCTAACCATCATAGATGTACTTGTAATTATTAACAATATTTACATAATTTATTCTTCCAAGTTACATGGTTAGCTGTAGTCGTCAGAAAAAATAGTCTAGTAACTGAACCATTCTATGGAAAAACTCCCATCTGACAGATACCATAGTTCGTTGTATCTGACATTTATCTAGGATATATGTCTAGGTATTGAATTTGTTCATAAGTTAATCATACAACTTGACCTGTCTAACACACAAGGATCTCATTATTGGGTCATCACATCCTCCAAGAACTACAAAATGTAATAGCATGTAGACACAATCAAATCAATGATGTGTTCATGGGTTTCTAAGCACCAAGAACCACCAATTTAGATTATGTTAGATTGTTCATTGATTGGTTCTACACTTTTTACAGACACAATTAACTAAAAAATATTGCTTAACAAAGAAAAAAACAAAGCTAAATCATGGCTTTCTTACCAATAGAAATGAAAATTGTCAACCATTTTCCTAATAAAGATGCAACTATGTTGCTCAGGCCCATAAAAATGTTGATCAATATATGATGAAGAAGCATGTTGGAAAGAATTCATTGTCTCTGTACAAATTCTAGAAGCTTAGTGGTGGTAAGGGTTGAGACAAAAAAGAAACCGCTACTACTCAGATATCAATGTTGATAGCCGAAAAGAATCCCACCCATAACTTGCGCAATTTCAAAATTTGCTTGCTCATTGAACTGAATAGTATTTCCATTACAAAGTCTACTAGAGTAGGAATAACTCCAATTTCTTGAATAACAATATGCATGAAGGAAAGTAAGGGGGAGCATGTTCAACCAATTGATTCGATAATTTTGCTAAAAGATGTTGGGTAAACATAATATGTTACTCAAAATATGTAGGATAAACATTTGTTACCTTCTTGAGAAACATTCCATCTTTTTCTAGATCAGTTATATGGATTGCAACTAAAACTTCGACAAGTGTCAAACCAAGAGCATTACAATCGAAATCACTAAGTAGAGAACAACAACTTGTTTTAAGAAATGAAAAGACAGATTTTCATTTTCAATCCTCCTATTTTTTTATTTTTTTATCATTGCTAAAATACTCATGTTCGACTAATGACATTATTCTAAGTGTGTTTTGAAGATATGCGAGAGGAGGAGTAATGCCTGTAACTGTGACTTCTCGAGAATTTGCTTCAAACAAGAGTTAGCAAACTTAGATTATGTTTTGTTTCTTTCAATGTTTTACTCTCTAGGCCTATGAATCTCAGTGAGGCCAACAAACAAAAGTCAGAATTCTCTTAATTGAAGCCTTTGCTTGAGTGCTACATGGCATTGACAAGAAATGAAACTACGAGGGGCCTTCGACATTTCTAAGAATTGATGCATGGTGAAAATTTCCCAACTGCCAATCCAAAAAAATTTAAATACCCAAATTGTGAAACCCTCCAAACTGCAGGAAAAAATTTCTTCGCAAAATTCGGGGACAATAACATGGATTAAAATCACTTCAGCGTGGATCCCTACATCAACAACTTGTCAAACTTATATTCGGGGTGCAAACATTTACAGCCTTGACCCAATTGACACAAAACTATCTAACAATCCAAATGTAGATACCTCGCCTCACATATCTCGCAACCCTTTATGCAAATGTAGCTCCATGTCGACCATGCTTCCAGTGCGCTCGATCACACAACAAACTACTGAGCCACAACACAAACTCAGCACTGACACTCACACAAACAGAACATTGTATTAAACTAATCTATGTATAGAATAAGAATTCAATCCTCAAATTTATTTTTTTTCCATCTTCCTCGAGCCTCCCTTGAGAGAATCAGACCTATACGGGCTCTGATACCAAATTAGATATTTGAAGAGCAGAAATAGTACACATATTACACACAAAACAATTCGTATATTACATTTCAAAACTAAACGACATCTCACATATATAGTACCTATGAGATCTAACATATTCCAAACCAAAACATTATTGTTGAGAGAATATATCAACAACTCAATCCAAGGAGCAATTTAAATTTACGAATATCCTATTGTGATCTTTTTCCTCTATAGTAATTTATTCACTAGGATAGATCTATGGCTTTGTGACAATATCTTGGATCCCAAATTATTTTACATTCATGTGGACCTATTCGGGTTTAAACTCATACTAAAGAATAACTCATTCATTATGAGAGAATATATTATGTATTGTTTTAATGACAAGTTACTCATAAACAATGTATTTCGGTAGAAATCACATGAAAGAATTGTTTTTAGCCAACGCGTTTCAAACCAACAAGTGTGGTTCATCATCAGGACCAGATGATGAACCACACTTGTTGGTTCGAAACACATAGGCCAAAAAAAAAATTCTCATGTGATTTCTACCAAAAACTTTGTTTAATTCATTATAGATCACAGAATCTTGAATACATAAACTTACTCATTGCGATATGATATATTATGTAATTTTTTTTATATAAGTTTTCCAAATTTAAAATTGATAGAATTATCTGGAAGCGTGGCTAGACTTAATTATTCTTTTCACTTAGGATTTGCAACTGGTTCGATTCGGAATATGATAAGAAGCGTTGGCATTTTGAGTTAATTTGGAGTGCAAATAAATTTAAATACTTTTTTAAAATTTGATTTAAAAAGGTTATGAATGATTAATAGTAAAGAATATGTTCTTTTGACATGTACATAAATTTATAAAATTGTGATTCAAAACTATTTTGAATCACAATAAGATGACCCCAAAAAAATGTATTCTCCAAAATTTTGAAGTTTGTAAAATAAAAATATTGTTTTTTAATATTTAACTTATTTTAAATAATCAAATTATTATTATATTTATAATGTTAATTATTTATTAAAAAATTTAAATTCGTTATTACAAATAAATTATTCAACTTAAAGATTTTGTAATTATTTTCTTCTAAAATAAATAATATAAAAAAATGCAACTAACATTAAAAGTATCTATTAAAAACTTCATAACGTATATGAGGTAATATACATTATAACTCTCGTAACAAATATTCGCCAGCTCGAACAAGAAATTTAAATTTGTTCTATTTTTGAAACGCTTATAAAAGAAAAATTCGTATCAAAGTCCTTTCAGGAACTATTCTTCAGCTCTACTAAGAAACCCAAACAATCCCCCGGATGAGAGTTCAGAATTAGCATTAAAATTTTTATATGATTTACATTTCAGCTAAATAAAGGAATGTATATTATTTTGAACGAACTTAATGGTTAATCACAAACAAAAAAATATGGTACATCGATATATATATATATATATATATATAAATAATAATATAATATAATATATATTATAATATATATATTATTTGAAGCCCAAATATTTAAAAAAAATTGTGAGAGAAAGATAAATTTATGTGAAGTGTTTGGGTAAATTTAATTAGAAAATATGTCAAAAAAAGACCAGAACTTCTAACAATTAGATTATGAATTTATTTTGTATTTTGTTGGCTGATAGACGTCTCTATATCGACCCCAATGGATATACCAACGTTGACCTTAAATTTGAACTAATATATTTCATTTATCAATAATCTAATTTGAATGTCTTTAGAATATCGTTCTTCTGATACATTGATTGATGACAATGGTTGTTATGTAACCAACTTACAAAATAGAATAAGAGATAGATCAACGACTTCAAAATTAACCTCTTTGAGGTAGCAAACTCCTTTACATTACAGAAATGAATAATTTGTGGATCATACAAATGACAAAACCTCATTTCTATATATAGGAGTCTAAAGGGTCAAAATATAATTCGACTCAACATAACAATAATAATGTAAGGACACAAAAATAACAATAGTGAGCTTCTATGGGCATAATAGTAATAATATGGGGACAACAAGGGCATACCAATAACAATATGGGGCTACAATGACAATAATAATGGGGGAATGCACTACTATAATAGGGACCTAACATGCCTCTCTCCTTCAGAAAAGTGTTGTCCTCACTCTTTGAGTAGCTATGGATATTTCTGTATAAAATTCTCATCCTCTCATTTTCAACAAGTAAGTTCTTTCACTTGATGAAATACTCTGAAATTGATCGATTTCATAGCTATCGAGTTCTTGTTTCTGTGACTTCTTCAGGTTCCAATATGATTTTTCCTTCTTCTTCAAGTTCTCGCTATATTGTTTGAACTGCGAGCTTGTCATCTATAACCTTCTTTACGCATGAAATATGGAACACTGGATGCACTCAAAAAGATGCAGGGAGCTCCAATTTGTATACCACAGTACTAATCTTTTGAAACACCTTGTACGAACCATAATACTTTGGTGATAATTTATTACCTTTCTTAGCGTGCTTGAGGGACATTTTCTTTTATGATTGTAGTCGTAGAAATACCCAATTACCTACATCAAAACTTCTTTCGCTGCAATATTGATCTTCCCGTTGTTTCATTCTATTATGTGCCAAAGTGAGGTTATTGTTTTAAGAGTTGGATAACTTGTTTTTGATGCTCTATATGATCTTCCACTGCCACAATTTTCTCTTCAACATAATGTGATGGATGGTGGATGATATCCATAAAGTTCCATAAATGGGGTCTTTTTTGCTATAGTATGGAAGGAATTGTTATATCAATATTCAACTAGAGACAACCACTTGATCCATTGCGTTTTTTTATTAGATACAAAGCAATGAAGATATCCTTCCAAACATCTTTTCACTATCTTAGTTTTACCACTAGATTAAGGATGATAAGATGAGCTATGAGCTAATTGAGTATCCAGACAAGAAAATAATTCAGTCCAAAAAATTTCAGTGAAAATGGGATCTCTATCACTTATAATAATCTTTGGATTTCCATGTAGTTTTTGAATTGTTTCCATAAATGCAATAGAACTTGTACTTGCTTTAAAGGGATGAGATAACGCACAAAAGTGTGCATACTTGGTAATTCTATCAACTACAATCATGATGACACTCGTTCCTTCAGACTTGGGTAAACATGTTATAAAACCCATTGAAACCTCTTCCTAACATTGACTTGCAATGGATAAAGGTTATAACAGACTCGGGGTCTTAATTGTCTCAACTTTATTTTGTTGGCAAACCAAACATTCCACCACAAACTTTTGAATATCAGATTTAAAGCAATCCCAAAATAATTCTTTCTTAACCCTATGGTAAGTTTTTAAAAATACCTGAGTGCCCTCCTAAGGGAGAGGTGTGCAATTCCAAAAGAATATTTTGTTTGAGTTGTGAATTCTTACATAAGTATAAGCAATTTTTGTACCATAACGAATCATTTTTCCAACTAAATGTATCAGATGTACTTGGATCTTATTTCCACTTCGAATGAGTGTCCACACTTATTCGTCATTCTTCCATCCATCCCTTGCTTCGTTTATCCAATATGGTTGGATGATAGAAATGACAGAAAGAAATGCTTTCACATCCTCATCCTTTCTTGAGAGTGCATCCGAAACAAAATTGTAATTCTCTTTTTTGTAGATGATTTCAAAATCATAACCAAACATCTTTGTGAACCATTTTTGTTGCTCTTCTAAAGATAATATTTGTTCTAAAAAGTATTTAAGACTAACATGATCCATTTTGACCTTGAAGTGTCTTCGCATTAGGTAAAGTCACAATTTTTTAGGTGCATGTAGTATTGCCAACATTCCTTCTCATAAATAGCTTTGTGTAAATAATTTCTTTTGATTGGATGACTTTCAAAAGGAATGGGTCTTCCTTCCTGCATTAAAACAACAACAATTCAATTTCTAAAGGCATCACATTCCACAAAAAAGGCTTTTGTGAATTATGACGTAGCTAAGGCAAGTGCTTATCACATTGCCTCTTTAAAATGTTCAAAGGCCTTTGTTACTTTTGGAGTCCAAGAAAATACATCTTTATTCAATAATGTTGTTTTGTTTATCTTCTGCCATTAAAACTCTTACTATTTTTTTATAGATATGTTTTCGAACATAAATGTGGTAGGATGATATTCCTTTGTTCGGCTGTTGTGGTTGTAATGATGTGAAAATTTTAATGCAGGAGGATTGTTACGTGTCATTTTGTTGATTTGATTGCTGAAGGGATTAGGAAGACAAAGGGTAAGACGCATTTTCCTTAGCAGTATGCCCTTATTTTTCCTTTCTATGTTTCGATGGGTTTAGTTTGTTTCGGTTTATTATAGTTGTAATCTTTTATAATTTTAATTGCCCTTTCTGTTGAAAATCGTCGACTACACCAGCAATCGAAAATGAGTTCATATGTCCCTGGTAGTTATTTCTCACATATTTTTTTTTTAAATGTGTGATTGATTCCGGTATAAACACTAAACAATATAACCATATTTTTTTAATGCGTTATCTATATGTTAACAACCCCACCTCTGTCCAAGAAAGTCGAAATGCATATATAGTGCAAAGAGGCCAGGAGTACCCAGATCCATTAGCAACGTACATAGATTTCGTGTAATTTTTATGTAGTAAATTATTAACCCAATATTTAGGGTGCATTTTGCTATGTATTACTCATGTAACGTTTCTTCCAACACGGAGTTATATTTTTGTAACGTTACATTTGCTAAATATTTCCGTTGATTTAGCAAGGTTATTTATGTGACTATGTTTTGGATTGAGATTTTCTAACATTATGTATATCTGTAATCTTTTTAGGTTGATACCTTTTCAGTGGTGGTTGTAATTGTATGAAAAATTAACATCGTTGGTTTAAATCTCATAAAACAGAGAAGCAGTTAAGGTTATCCACATAAATTTTTCATTTTATTTGAAAGAAAGAAAATATATGCTATAGCCCTTTGTACAATTGAGTCGTTTGATTGACATCATGTCTCTAATTAATGGAAGCCAAATAGGTTTGTGAATGGCGAATTTTGCATTAATTAATTTACGAAACTCTGTGTGACACATTTTCTATAAAATCTAATAAGTTTACAAATTGAATTTTACAGCTGATAAAAGGAATAGTTAATGGTTAATAGCTGTCAAAATGAATTTTCTATAATAAGGAATACTATAATAATAATTAATACAATAAACATCCAAAGGGATGCTTTATATAAGTTTCACCATCATTAAAGAACCTTCATGGATAGAAATTCAGGTGAATGGAGATCTAATTAAAGAGTTATAGTTATTAGTTTCGCTTCTATTCTAATATTTTTAGAGTCTCTTGTATAAATCCGATATTTTCAGTCTCACAGCCCGTCTTCCATAATGCAATGCAATGCATCATTGAAATTCCAGTGTAGTTTATTAAAAAAGGTTAAAAACCGAAATGCGTTCTTATCGAGTTGAAATCATCTACCTGTAAAAAAAACCAAACCAATTGCATTATATTGTGATATTAACCATTTAGATTCATATAAATATAATATATAAATTCAAATTCTAATGTTAAAAAAAAATAATAATATCTATTTTTAAGGTTACAATCAAGTCAAACATGATGCAGGTCTAACCTGCATAAACCCAGAATCTCCCAATACAGTGCATATAAAAATGTAATTCCGGTCCACTAGCTAGCAATTTCAACTCATGCGGAAGCTTTTTTTTTAATGGGCATTTAACAACTCAGGTTTCAATCTCTCTCGTGGAAACTCTATTAGTTCACAATGATCATAGAACCATTAAAATCCCAGTTGTAATCTGATTGGCAAAACCCCAAAACAGCACCGAAACAACCGCACTTCCCCATAACTCTGCCATGACATAAAACACACAAAACGTCCATATACGAAGAATAGCAATCGGTCCCAAAAAAGCTCGGACCTAACATCCGAAGAAGCTTATCTGCCAACTCTGTGGGGTGCAAAACATTTTTGAGAGGATACAGAAAAACCCAAATGCGTCGAAGAAGCCGATGAAGGGGAATATGCAGGAATAGAAAAGCGCTTCTCTGGATTAAGACTTAACCCATTCGATTGGGTTAAACCATTCACACCATTCTAAAAGCCGAGCATTCGTGTGTAATTGAAATGATTTTGATAATAAAATCGATTTCAATTACCCCAATCGAACTGTCTGGCAAATTTTGCTGTGCAGTTCAGGTTTAACTATCAATTTAATGTCCAACAACATAGGCTCAGTATTTAATAAACCAACGAATCTCACATAGATCCGCTCCAGTTGCCAATTCTTAGCATGAAATTTCTTCCATTTCTATAACCAATAACGCTGCATCAACTCTGACTCAATTCACAAAATCGTGACTCTGCGTCCATTATACCACCATTCCACTGTTTCTATGTCATACAGCTTGCCCTTAACTTCAACGCCCATCAACATTCCATTTTAGGAAAATAACCAATTAACACTACAATAAACGCTTAATCGATCTTGATATACATCGATCTTTCACAGCAACGCCTTCAACTGCATTCAACGTGTTATATTATTCAATTAACAACGCTTTTCATGATTCAATTGCTATTTAACCCAATTTCTTTGACTTCGACCCCAACCAACGTTTCTTAACACGGATTTTCTTTAATCCTGCGATTCTATGTATTTAACCAACCATTCTTTTAAATGTTACTTATAAAGTCTTGATGCTCCTGCCTCAAAACACCAAATTAGTGTATGAAACTTTTTTGTTTGTGGAACAAGGGACTGTTAAGTCTACAAAGACATATATACTCTACCCCTTTGGTTTTGAACTTGTGACATGCTTAAAGAGGAAACACGTACGTCTACCAATTAGCCTTATTCACCTCATGTTAGACTCTACTCATTGCCTTAATATGTTATAAAATATAGTTATATTGAACTTAAATAAAATTATAATATATAAGTTAAAATATAAATAATTAATATATAAACATAATTCTAGAACATTTAGATTATATTTAAATGTAAATGTTACTATTGTGATTAGGATTTTATGGTGGTATAATTTTAAACTTTTAGATTAAATTCAAATTTAAAACATTCACATTTAAAGTTCTAAATCTAAATTTAGAATCTGATTTAAGACGTTCAAATTAAATTTAAATTTAAATTTAAATTTTAAACATTTAAATTTAAATGATGTAGTTGTGATTAAGATTTTCTAGTGGTATAATTGAATTTTTGGTGGTATAGTTCTCGTGGTATATCACATTTACCAGAGGTAGAAAACATGACAAGGTTATAAAAAACATAATTAGATGCATGTAGAAAACTTGAGAAACTTAGATGCACATGATAAATTTATAATCACGTTGTTGCACAACTTGATGCATACATGTAGACATAACATGTTTTAGGTATAAAATGTTATCACAGCACTTATGAAGTAGCATTTAAATATATTCTTATTCCTGAAATGGGTAAAAGTTTATGATGTGCCAATAATCTATTTTTCCTTTATTTTTCTATGTTCAATGCTGAATTGCAACATATATAATAAATGTTTATATTACATATATAATTAAAAATATAGATTATAGGTTTTAGAAATTTAATTACAATTTACATCATACAAGTAAATTTGATTTCAATTGAAAAGTGGATGTTAGGTTTATATATATAATAATAATATATAAATTATTTTTTATATTACATAGACAATATTGGGTTGGAAGTTGAGATACGTGTTCGTCAGAGAAAGGCATCAATGGTTGCAAGTTTATGAGTTTAATAATATTTCAATAAAAAATTACCCAAGTGTTACATGTTAAGGGGATTCACCGGGCTTTTGAATTCCAAGACAGTTCACTAACTATCGTAGGGGGTATTAGAATGTTTTGAGTTTTTTATCATTAAGTGTTAGGTGGATCTTTGTACCGAATACTTATAATATTGGTCTCAGGGTTTATAATCAATTAGGTTTATTAATCTTAGAGTTTATATTTCTAGGGTTTATAATATTAATTATTGGGTTTAATAGTTTCTTGGGTTTTTAATATTAATTCCCTGGGTTTTTAATATTAACAATATCTTGGATTTATTTATCCTTTGGATTTATATATTAATACCTTGGGTTTCTGATATTAATCCATGAGGTTTATAATATCTATCCATTGGGTTTATTAATCCCTTGGTTTTCTATTATTAATCTCCTGAATTTATAGTATTGATCCTAAGGTTTATATTATTAATCTTATAGTTTACATTCCGAGGGTTAATATTAATCGTAGTGTTTAATGTTATTCGCTTGGGTTTATTAATCTTAGGATTTTATTTCTATGGCTTAATATTAATGCTAGAGTTCAATGTTATTCCCTTGGGGTTTTAATATTAATCTCTTGGTTTTATTAATCCTAAGGCTTATAATATTAATGTTAGGGTTTAAAATATTAATGTTAGGGTTTATATCTGTTGGGTATGTAATATTAATCCCTTGGGTTTATGACAAATGTTTTCTGAATATGGAAATGAATCATGATAAATCATGGTCAACATGGGTTAAACATGGTCAACCATGGTCAAATATGGTCAATCATGGTCCAATGCTACATTGTGACAAAGATTGTCTCAATATAAAATTAGCCACGGTCAACCATGGTCGAATGTCGCATTGTGAGAGAGATGGTCTCAATAGGAAAATCAATCATGGTCAACCATGGTCAATAATGGTAAACCATGGTCAGTAACCATGGTCACATTGTGACAAAGATTGTCTCATGATCCAAAGTCATACTATGACAACCATGGCCACGGTGTGACAAAGATTGTCTCATGATCCAAAGTCATATTGTGACAACCATGGTTAACCATGGTCCAACACCGCATTGTGGCAATGATTGTATCAATAAGAAAATTAATCATGGTCAACTATGGTCAACCATGTTCCAATGTCTCATTGTGACAAAGATTGCCTTGATATGAAAATCAATCATGGTCAACCATGGTCCAACATCGTATTGTGACAAATATTCTCTCAATATGAGAATAAATGATGGTTAACCATGTTTGTTTTAGGGTTTATAATATTTCTCTTAGGGTTCATATACCTTAGCTTTATAATAGTAATCCCTTGAGTTTAGTATTATTCTGTTGGGTTTATAATATCAGTCCCTTGCATTTATTAATCTAAGAGTTCATATTCCTAGGGTGTAATATTATTCATAGGGTTTATACTATTAATCCTAGGGTTTAATATAAATCCCTTGGGTTTATAATCATGGTAAACCATGGTTGAATGTCACATTGTTCCAAAGATTGTCTCAATATGGAAATCAACATGTCAACAGTCATCAACCATGGTCTAATGTCACATTGTGATAAATATTGTCTTGATATCAAAATCAACCATGGTCAACCAGTCAACCATGGTTAACCATGGTCGAACATCACATTGTGACAAATAATGTTTCAATATGAAAACCAATCATGGTTGACCATGGTGAATCATGGTCCAATGTCATATTGTGACAAAGATTGTCTCAATATGTAAATCAACCATGGTCAACTGTGTTTATTTTAGCATTTATAATATTTAGGAGAGGGTTTATAGACTTTGGCTTGTAATATTTATCTTAGTGATTATCATAGAATTTTCTTGATATGAAAATCAATCATGGCCAACCATGGTTCAACATAGCATTGTGACAAAAATTGCCTCAAGATGAAAATCAATCATGGTCAACCATTGTCCAACGTCGCATTCTGACAATGATTTCCCTAATATTAAGATCAACCATGGTAAACCATGTTTATTTTAGGGTTTATAATATTTATCTTAGGGTTCATATAGATTGGGTTTATAATATTAATTCATTGGGTTTAATATTATTCCCTTGGGTTTATAATGTCTTGGGGTTTTGGTATTAATCCCTTGGAGTTATTATTCATTTGGGTTTATAATCTCAATCCCTTCAATTTACTAATCTAAGTGATCATATTCCTTATGGTCCAATGTCACATTGTGACAACCATGGTCGAATTTTTCATTGTGATAAAGATTGTCTCAATACGAAAATCAACCATGGTCAATAATGGTCCAATGTCTCATTGTGAAATATTGTCTTGATATGAAAATCAATCATGGTCAACAATGTTTATTTTAGGGTTTAAATATTTATCTTAGGTTCTATATACCTTAGGTTTATAGTATTAATCCCTTAAGTTTAATATTATTCCCTTGTGATTTTTAGTATTAGGTTTATAATATCAATCACTTGGGTTTATTAATTAAAGGGTTCATATTTATAGGGTTTATAATATTAATCTTAGGGTTTAATATAAATCCCTTGGGTTTATAATCATGATTAACCATGGTCCAACGTTGCATTGTGACAATGATTGTATCAATATGAAAATTTTCCATGGTCACCTATGGTCAACGATGGTCTAACATGACATTGTGACAAACATTATCTCAATATGAAAATAAGCCATGGTGAACCATGGTCACATTGTCACAAATATTGTCTCTTTGTCCAACATCACATTGTGACAACCATGCTCATCTATGGTCAACTATGTTCCAATGCCGCATTGTAACAATGATTATCTCAATATGAAAGTAAACCATCCTTAATCATGGTCCAACGTTGCATTGTGACAAAGATTGTGTTAGTGATAATTAAGAATGGTCAACCATGTTTATTTTAGGGTTGATAATATTTATCTTAGGGTTTATATACCTTGGGCTTATAATATTAATCTCTTGGATTTAATAGTATTCCCTGGGTTCATAATCCCTTAGGTTATTAGTATTAATCCCTTGGGATTATAATATCAATCCCTTAGGTTTATTGATCTAAGGGTTCATATTCCTAGGGTATAATATTATTCATATGATTTATAGTATTAATCCTAGGGTTTTACATAAATCCCTTGGGTCTATAATCATGCTTAAGCATGGTTCAATGTCACATTATGAAAAAACATTTCTCAATACGAAAATCAACCATGTTCAACCATCGTCAACCATGATCAATCATGGTCAACGATGGTCCAAAGTCAAATTGTGACAAAGATTATCTCAATATGAAAATCAACTATGGCCAAGCATGTTCAATCATGGTAAACCATGGTTAACCAAGGTTAACTATGGTCCAACATCTCATTGTGACAAATATTCTTTAAATATGAAATAAATCATTGTCAATCATGGTCAATCCATGGGGGCTATGCTGAGAAAGCAATACAATATCACGTGCATTGATATTGGGGCATCAAAAATTTAAAATAGACAAAAAAATGTATTGACTTTACAATAAGGGGTTAGAGGGGTTTTATTTGTTGTATATCAATATATATTATAAGGTATTTTTTATACTAAAAATTGGCCAACTAAAGCTCAAAACAGGCGAGGGAGTATTGGGGTCCATGGATCAGGTCTTTGGGAGTGACAACACACATTGTGTTTGATTGGGCACACATGACATTCAATTGGGCACATCTGGTTAAAGTTTCATGCATATGTAACATTCAATTCGAGCACCCAGACCATAGGATAAAGTCTTGAATTGGGCAAGACCTTGACAACCATTGTTTGCAAGTCAAAAACAAGTGAGGCCTCTACTCATAACCTTGTAAGGTGATACTTGTGTTCATATTATATGTCTATTGGGTGAGATGTTGGTTGGTAATCAAATGTGGACAAACATTCCAAGTATTTTTATTGGTTTTCATTTTGGGGCTAAAGGAAATTGTTCTTGTGCTTTAGATAACGATTAAGGTTTTTTTGTTTTCGACCGCGTATAGATTTGTTGATGAGAATTAGAGCATATGGTGGGTTTTGTTTACTAATTTCCTTTGTGAATGACCAGGGAGAGATTATGAATCCATCGATTGGTGTTTCACAAGTAGTAAGAGATTGACTATAGTTTGACCTTCCAGATATCCATGAATCCTCTCTTTTGAGACGAACTAGTGCTTATGAAAGGGTTAAGCAACTCTTCCAACAAATCCAAAACATCACCGTTATTGCCAGCTCTAGCCATTGAAATTCCATCTAAGGTAATACAATGACGCTCAATTGCTTCCAAAACAAGTGTAATATAGTGAATACAAGAGAACGTTTCCTTAATTGCAACCTCAATTGGAGTAGAGAAAAAACACATTCAACTCTATCTTGATGTGTAAGCATATGTATAACCTAAAAATAAATGGCATACTTCTATCCAATGGCTAGCAGTTAATACAATCATTAGATTTTGAATGTGAGACTCATCATTCAACTTGGTGTGTTGATCTCAATGGAATTTATAGCAATATGGAATTTTGATCATATGCCCATGTAGGGAAACTAAGTAGTGTCACCTTGAACACTACTTGTATACCTATTTGTATATATATAATAAGAAAGAAATCTATCTGTATATATATAATATCCTTGGTTCAAAACAACCTGTTAGAACTAAGAGTGCATAAGAGGATTTTTAAGGTTCATTTCTAAGCGACATGATACTCTTGAAAACCTCTATGAAAAGTCTTCCAAATCAATATCTCAATTTTTTTTTGAGTATCCCTAAGGTTCCTATACACTCTGACCACATATCCATTATATTGCGTAATTACATCAAGTAATTCTTGCATCTTTGTCCTATAGGCTAATATTTTACTTTCTTAGTTCTACCATTCTTTAATATAACGACTACCAATGGGATTGCAAAGAAGTGATAGTTGCAGGAATAAAAGTCATCTCCATAGTTGTTTTCAACTATAGTTGCATTACATATTGTTACAAGATTCCAAAATGGGGAAACCTATGGAGTCTGTGTCCAAGGAGAGTTTTTATTGATTTAACTTAACGATTTCTTCTATTTATCTTTGTATTGATGTTTATGGTTAAATTTCCCCTTTCTACCCTTCATTTATTCTCTTTCACCATTCGTATGTCTTCGACAATTTAGCTTTGTGGGTTGTGGAGGTATGTTTATATTCTTGTGGATCCCCAAAAATTTGGGTTGCACAAACTTATCATGTTTTATAGGCATGCTCATGCTTCTTGCAACTTTGAGTTGTACTCATTCTAGATTTATACAGTTGGGTCTTGTGGTTTCTATCAGATTGTGTCTATGTTGCTTTTTGGTCCCCAGCTAAACATTGAAAATCATTCTTGCAGTCTCCTTTCACTCTAAAAATCTTCACAGTGCACACTGCAACTTCGTATATTGTGCAGGTTGCGACTAAATTAACCATCCATGAGATTTACACCCCTATGAAATCAACAAATATGATCTAGATTGAATCTCACCACTTTAAATTTGATGTTCCTCATTGACATTCAAGTGTTGGGTATTTTCATTGGAACTTGTCTGTTTCTTGGATTCATCTCTTATATTTTTCTCAACTACTATCAATTTAATATTCAGACTGGCATTGATTAGGTGCTTCTCTAATGTGATTATAATCAAAGAAATTTTCTCCTCCATCTTGTATGAATTAATCAGATAAGGTTTTCCATCCTCTTAACGTTTATATTGATTGGCACGCCTTAAGGTCATTACATATATACTCCACATGTAGGTACTATCTACCTTAATCTCACAAATTCCCATAGTTAGTACATCACATTGAACTTGACAAGTAAATTAGGAAGAACTCATGAACTTGAACTCACACTATTTTATTACTATCAACAATATACATTATATGGAATTATCCTAAGGGATTCATATCTGGATGGGCCTTAGATATAATATAAGTATGTCAATCAAAAACTCTAGTATAAAGTTATTTTGACTTCTTGGATTGAATATTGTATCTACTGTAAATCTTTTTATCTTCATCTTGTCAAGGAACATATATTCTTTTTAATTTCTTGCAAAAATTATGGGGTTTTAGAATTGTATTAACGACCTTTGGGTCTTGTTACCTTGGCCTAAATGTACATATATTTTGCGTTCTTCACTAAAGTTGTAAAAATCAAATGAATCTTAACTCCTTTTTTCAATGTATTCATGCAAGTTGTTGTCTCTAACTCATTTTCAGCAGAATTGCACAACTTATTGATGAATCTAATCTGATGTCTTTTTCTTCTCTAGAAAGTTGCAACTATATCGTTTTCTTGTGGAATTCAACACTATAATAATCAAATTTATTCCATGATTTTGTCGAACGTGCTATCATTCTCTTTCACACCCTTAGAAAAGAACTTTTGAAAAAATTTCTTTAATATTTTTTTCCCAATTGAGGATGGGATGTCTTACTTGTTTGTTGCGAGTAATTTCTTTTCCACCACAACATGAATTTTCATTGTGTGTATTATTGTGGGATTTGGAGGTTGTCATGAAGTCTAAAGAGTCCAATTCACCAGATGCTTATTACTATCCAGTATATCTTTTCTGGCTAATTTGTACTATTCTTTACATTCATTGTACTAGTAGAAATCCAACATTCAATATGTATTCCCATGGTTGTTTTAGATTTATGTCCCATTTCAATGTAGAGGAAGATATTCTTTCACTCTTCATGTGCTTTCATCTTCCCATTATTTTCATCAACCTAGTGTTCTAAAGACTCTACACAGTAGAAAATAAGCCAAAATAAACTCATCGTTTAGTTTCTTTACCTCCTCTTTTGGTTTGTTTCTTGGTCATTCTTTTCCTAGTTGAAGATGTTCATTTTCCCTCACATTCTTTCAGGGAGGGTAGTTAAACAATCTAGTACTTCTTTTGGGAGTATCTAAGTCACGAGACACATCCTTTCCCCTTGTGTCCTAAAGCCTACATGTTATAAGCGTCACGTGTCTGACACGAGTTTGGCTTGTGTCCTATTTGTAGGACATAATTTGAGTCATGTTGGACATAAGCCTTATTAGTGTCCTGAAATTTGGTCACATATATAGTGAAGAAACATCCTAAAAATGATTTATTGCCTTATTCTCACACAATTTAGTCACAATTTTGGATTCTCAAAGGTTTTGTAGTGTAGCTAAGGACAATTAAGCAATAGTAGAAGGGATTTCAAGTGTTGGGAAGTGGATGTTTCGAGTCCCTACTAATGTTATTAATGGTAATGTTAAATTCTTGTCCTTCATTTTCATCCTTTTACTTAAATTTTTAACATTACCATTAATTGACTCAAGATGTTGGAGAGTGGTTTCTACCTCATTAGATTCCATATGGAGAAAGTAGAATTTTAGATCCCACTCAAAATCCAGTAGACTTAATAGTTTTTCAGGATTTCGAGATTGGGGGATTGTAATGTTTATGTTGGATTTTGTCATGTATGAGGGAATAGAATAAGAATTTAATTATGATTACCAAGCCCTTTATGTATCTCTATGTTGGTGGTATTTATTATTGAACTCTTTTGTCATGGCCCTAGTAACAATTTACCTAGCACTCAAAAAATATCTCAATTTGACATGCTAAGATTTTTCTTTCTTATTTTAATTCTTAGAGGGTGATATTGATGATGAGGATCCCAATATAAGTAATGGTTTTGATGATATATAGTACTAGACTACTATTTATTTTTGTAGCATGATTTTTTTGGGACTATACAAACCATTTAGGGCCTCTTTGTTGATGTATTTTTGTTTAGAGGTTGATTTCGTTTGCACTCAATGATATTTTGGTTATACACATTAGTTGTGTGATTGAATTTATATCACCATCATGTAAATCTTTTATATATTTCATTTTCATATTTTAATTGTAATTCACTAATTTTTTATATTTTTTTAATATATATAATGTGTCCTCTGTGTCATGCTTGGGGGTCAACATGTCACATGTAGGACACTCATATTTTCATGTCCTTCGTGTCTCGTGTCTCCATGGAGTAGTGTACTTTGTTACCTACTTTCCTAACCCACTATGAGTCGACATTGTCTTACCTGTGTTTTGGAGCAATTTCACCTCTTCATCAACCTATGCATCTTGCACATCAACACCCATCAACTGCCAATGACTGCCCTACATCAACTGTTTACCTTGCACCTGAGATGATTGTTAGTCTCAAACTAACAACCTACATTAAATTTTAGATTATCCCTAAGGTGAAAACTACCTTTTTCTAGTCAACAATGACATCATTATTGATGGTCACTATTATTGCAAAATCTAGTACCCTAGTGTAAAGCTTCACTAGGTACTCTTGGTTTAGGACAACAATGATATTAACCGCCATTGTTACCTTGGTGGTTTCACCCCTTTTTTTGTTAGATATTATCCCCATAAGGGAGGCTTCCCCGATAATCTTAGAGGTTAAATGGCTAAGGGATTCTAAGCCAAATGGCTCTCTAAGGAGCCTACAAATTTACCCACCTTAGAAAAGTCTTTAGTAAAGGAAGATTCGGGGGGAGAGAGAGAGAAATAAATTATTGAAGGAAACCATTGGTTAGGCCAAAGAGGCCGAAATAATTCCTATAGATCTTCAAGATATAATTTTTTACTAGCCACCATCAATTTATGGATTGCTGTTAAATTAGGTTTTTAGGAGATTTCACATTTTATAGCATGCAAAAATTATTGTAGAAATAGGAAAATATCCTATTATAATTTTGGACAAAAAAATACTAAAGGTTTAATTTGTCAACACTAGGTTTTTAATGGTTGGAAATGCACATAACCAACATACCCTAGAACTCAGCCCTAAAGATAGGGGTGAAAATGCATAAAATGATAGATTTTTCCCTTTTAACATAATATATGCAATGCTTAATTTTATGATAGTAACATATAGGTGAAATCAAGCTATTAAATGTAGATTTAACCCAATCCTAACCCTATTTTACCATAAAATAAAGAAAAATAGAAAGTTTAGGCTGATCGACACACAAGGACTAGTGCCTTCTATCATTTGGGCAATGGATTCAATAGGAAAATGTTTAAGATGACCCTTGGAAAAAGAGGTAGGAGAGATAATTTTTTCTACTACCAAACCCGAGTGACTTTAGATTCAAGGAGTGTATACTTGATGACAAATTTTGCATAATAAGAAATAAGGGTGCATAAATAATATTGCAATTTTTAATATGGCACAAGTTAAACCCAAATTTTAGTAATTAATGAAAAATGAGAGAAAAATAACTCTAAACTTACACCATTCAAGTAGGCACGACTTCAAAAATTCAAAGAAAGTATCTCCATGCAAAACATATCCTCCCCAGGACAATTCACATACTTGGTTAGCCATTATTTCCAAGTGAAAGAGAGAGAGAACTAGTGTGCACTCTTTTCAAGAGAACGAATTGAGTGTCTATGACAATGATCCACTCAATTCAACTCCCCTCTATTTATAAGTGGGTTACCAAGTCAAATTGGACATAAAACCCCTAAAATTACAACTTTAATTGTTCACAAGGAAAATAGGTCATAGGTTGACCTATAAGATAACTCTCATAATGTTGAAACATAGTAAAATTCCATCATTGTCAAGTGAACATCTCCATGAAGGAAAGTTGCAGTGAGTGTCCAAGAGTGCTCCTCACTTTGAGACATCCCATCAATGTGAAATGGTGCATCATCAAGCCAAAATTCCTCAACTTGTATGTCATCATCAAGAGGCCACATGTCATCACTTTGGGGTTTGCAACGGTGATGTTTCAAACCTAATGCATGACAAGATCTTGAAGGGGTGTACCAAACCTCCCAAATTCTCTCAAGTCATCATCATCCTCATTTAGGATTTGGAGTAAGAAAATGCTCATCAAGAAGGTGCAAGGACAGCTTGGGGGCATCCTAGGTCCTCTCGGGCACATCATCAATTTTGCCAACATCCTAGCCCCTATGCTTAGTGTTTCAAGATTTGTAGGTGTAGAAGTTTTCATATGTCTATGCGAGGAATCATCTACATGGGGCTAACATTGTGGTTACAAGGATGTAAGTGTAGTCATTTTGCACTAGACTCCCTCTTCAAGGTACTCTAGACTTGTCAAGACATTCCTCAAGATATATCCAATTCATTTGGGGGGAAAAAACTAATACATACCATTAAGGTCAAGTGATATCAACATTATTAGGTAAATAAACCATGAAATTATCATAGTGGACCATATTTAATGCTAGAGGCACCAAAATACTTCACAAAAACCTTGCCTTCAAATGTCATTCTAGCTGATGATTTGTAAGAAAGGTACCACACTTATGTTTGTGATGGTTATTCATTAACCCTATTAGGTGTTTTCAAACCTAAGGGGAGGGAAAGTTCCCAGGAAGCCACATCAATCCGCAGGTGCATGTGATAAAGGTGGACATGGAATGGGAAAGACTCTAGAGATGATGGCATTACCTTGGTACCAATTGAATGGGGTTGAACATCTTGAATGTAATGATGAGAAGATGGAACAATCATGGGGGCTTCAGTAACCCTTTCTCTAACCATTTTTGCGACCCCCCTGGTGTGCCTTTTACTTCGATAATTTTTCTTTTTCTTTCTTGCATTAGCTTAGGTAACTTGCTTGCTTGATTCTTTCAAATACCCCTTAGATAGGTAGAGGTTTCTCACTCATTGGGGTTGGGAATTTTATAATTTCCTTATATTTAGATAGAGAATGATATGTGAGGAATTGGGTGATGGCTAATGAGGGGAGTTGAGCTTAGGCCATGCCTTTTTCCAAACACTTTACTTGTCCTAGCTATATTTTTGCATTTTACTTTTTCTTTCATTTGTGGTTGTAAATTCTTTTGTCTTTCTTTTAGCTGCATCAACCTCTTATAGGCCCTTAATTAAAGATGACGATGAAGGTGTCCAACACTAGTGACAAACAACAATCAAACCAAAAAAAGGAAGTGGATACAAAGGATTGTTTTAAAGTGATAATTTTGGATTACCTTGGGCATTTTGTATCAATCAATGCCTCCTATTTTTTCCCCTCCTAGATTGTGAAAAGGAAAGTCCTTAGGGAAGGTCACATTGGACTAGGGATAAAGGAATCACCTCTTAGGTGAAGCGTAGGAACAAGGATTCAATCAAGAGAAATTAACCATTTAGCTAAACCTGTGGTTCATATTAGAACTTCCTTAGCATTAAATGAAAGAAAATGATTACAAAAATGGTTAGTGACCTTATAATATATGACCCACCTTCCTTCATGTATGCTAGGTGAGGAAGAAAGCATTGAACAAACATATGTGGAGAGATTTGAGGAATAACTATATGTTGATCATACTAGGGTTGTTGGTTATTAGGTTGTCATTTAGGAGAAAAAATGTGTCCTAGTGGTTATCCCCTTGGGTGGGAAATAGTCACATTGTTAGAACTTAGACGTAATATCTAACAATCTATATGCATTTAATTGTTCATTATATTTAACAAACATAAATTTGTCGCATTTTGTATATAAGTTGATATTTCCTCATATAAAATTAGAACATATGCTACTGGAGAAAAAATATTTCAATTTGCAACCATGCATTTTTCTTGTAGACTAAGCTTCCTTTGGTGTGACATTCCATCCTAACTTTGGTAGGATTCCTCTTGATATGGTACACTGTAGTGTGCACTCCTTTCACTAAGTACCTGTTTTGAACTTCCCTACATCCCACAAATCATCCTATCTTTTCCTTCTCAAAACCCTAATCTTTTGAGGTGTATATGTTGCAAAAACAAGTCATTGGATACCTACCTTTTTGGAAAATAGACAAATTCATTAGAGTGGAATTAACATTGACTCTCAGATCGAATGATATTTATAATTTACTTGATTTCTTTTCTTCTATCTTACTATTCTTAAATTAAACATATGCATTTGAATTCATTTAAGAAATATAACCCACATCTTCCTAGAGGAAACATCTACAAAGAGAAAAAAGTACACTACACCAAATATTTACAGTCACCTCGATGGACCGCAAATGTCATAGTTGACCAATTCCAACATTTCCTTAGCCCTTCAAGTATTATCCTCATATAAAGCTAATCTATGTTACTTTATAGCTAAACAATCCTTGCAAATATCCCCCTTTTCATCTACATCTAACAAACCAAGCACTATAGTTTAGCCAAATATAATTTAAAACAATCTTCATGTTGGAGACATTTATTTTCACATCTTATAAATAAAAAAATTCAACTCTCACAACAAGTACCCTATTCTTCTAACCATAGTATATCTATAGTGCACCATTATCCTATCGATATTCCATGATGTTGTCTTCATTTTCTTATGTTTTCTAGGGCATCAAATGAGTTAGAAGCTATCCCTTAAGAAATGACTAGAATAGTCATGCAAGCTGCGAATCTTAGGATTTTTTAAGGCATCCATGGGATTTTGTGAGGTATACAAATTAAAGAGTGTGTGAGGTGAGAAAGGCCTCTTTTTTACATTTGTTCATGAAAGTATTTGAGAAGATGATGTTGGGTCTTTGTTTTGCTTCTAAAAGCCTTATGGCATATTGATGACATGTGCGACCTTGGTAGGTGGCTAAGAATATGGACATGTCTATCTAGATGAGGCATTATTATTCTACAAATTATTTTTTCCCACTTGTGTTCAACATTCCTTTAGGAAAATTTTGAGTGGTTGGTTGTGTATGAGGAGCTTAGGGTTGTCAGCTGTCTAGTTTGGATAGAAAGGAATGTTTCCAAATATTATGGTCAAGGGTCTGACACATAAAACATGTGTTGGGTAGATTATTATATTGCATTGGCTGGTGGAAACTTTTATCCAGAATAAGAATATATTCTTCGAGGTCCATGGACATATTGACATTGATATAGATACATGTTTATATCGCAAGGTTGTAAAACCTCAGGCTTGTGATAGTTAAACTCCTTAATAGGATTGGCGAGAATGGACAAAATTACGTAGGTAAGCTTCAAAATTCAATCCATATCAGGTAATGTAATTGAAAATTTTTCTCAAGAAAACATCTTTGTCCCAAGGCTATTTGGAAGCAGGAAGTAGGAGTGGGAGGGACAATTTTCAGAAACTTCCAGGTCGAGAAGTATTGACTGTATTTTTTTTTGTACTTATTTGTCTTCAGTTCCACTATTGCTATGGAAAATCCATTTAATCTTTTTGAAACTATGACATTCACCAATTCTATCTATGCCAGAATATAAACTTGATAGTTCTCTTCATATTCAAAAGGTTAGGAGTCTCTAGCTAGTGTTGAGGGAAAAAACATATCATGGGAGAGATCAAGGGCCTAAAGATAGAGTAAAATGATCCAGTGTAAGAATACTAAACATTTTCCTTATCTTCACTTAGGCATTGGCATACTACCATGTCCTACTACAACCTTATAAATTCAAGACCACTAAATTCCATTTTACCTAAGAATACATTTTAGTTGATGTAAGACTCTTGCATTGAGTGTGATTGATGAATGTTTATTTAAAATGAGAGTAAATATTGGATTTCTTATAGTGTTATGTTTGACACGAACAGGTTTTCAAATATCCTCGATGGGGGCATTATTATGAAAGGTACAGTGAGGGTCCCAACAATGACATAGATAATCTTTAGTCTGCAGGGGCAACATCCTACCAATTCCACGAAAAATATGCGTTTAGTAGCTGGACAATTATTTCTAAACCTTGTGTTTTATTCATTTGTCCTTTCCCATAAAACATGATATTTTTTATTAATCAATTATGCCACATATTTACACAGTGAGTGATCTATTTATCTCTATTAGGTCAAATGTTGCAGCCTATAATGCTAAACATTTTGTTGATGATGCTGGAACATTCACTCCATAATCAGTTATAAAGGGTTGGTGCACATCCACATGAAAAATTATTTTGATGCCATTTCTGAAGGATTTTATTGTTTGAGGTTCGATTAATTTATGGGCCAGTATTCATAGGTTAATGATGCACAAACGATGGAAATGTCTTTAATGGATTGAAATGTGTTTTGACGTCCATTAAAGGCATTGAGATATTCACCCTGTTGATAGTGGGGATCTTTTTGGGTGAGTTTTACAATTAGTGGAGCACATGGAAGAAGCAAAAACAACCATAGCACAAGATAAAATGGATTTGACGAATGTTGAATGTTGAATCTTGTTTTACAGTTCACCAGGGTTTTAGTTATGGGGTTTTATTCCTTTGTCGCACTTTGAATCAACTCTATTTGTGTCATCTTGGCCTTGGTTTCATGTGGTATATGATTTTATGTCATAGAATTGGGTTAGTTTTGTTGATTGAGGCTTTGAGTATTCAATCCAATACATGAGGGATTTTTTAGATTATTGCTTAATCTGAAATTTGATCTAGTGAAGTTGTGTCTACAAGAGAGATTCATTTTGAATATCTTCAGGGGTCATATCTCTAAGGGATTTATAAATATTTGTAATGAAATTTGCATTCTGGGATTTTTTAACTGTATGAATTACTAGGATTGTTGATTATTCATTAGCACAAATGTAAATGTACAGTCATGGAGAAATATAAGTAAGACAACCTATGCTTGTATAAATTTAGTTTATCTCTCTTTAGAGTTCTCACAAGTAGAAGAATGCACAACTACTTGTATTTCTTTTAAATTTTAATTGGTTATGTTTTGGGATTTTCTATAAGGTCATGGTTTCAACTCTTTTGGAGTCATCACCTGCATTAGCTAAGTGGTAATAGGCTTGGAAACTCTTCCTTGCACCCACTTTGTAAAGTTGTACACATGAGTTCAAATATTCTGGATTCATTCCTTGAAAAGACAATGCAGATCCTTGTGACTGTATGTCGCTGAAACTAACCCTATGAAAAAACTAGAAGTGCGGGATTTCCTGATTATGTTGGCTTTAAGTCATGGTTCTACTAACAAAATAGAACAACAGAGGAGAAATTAGCGACCTAGATGACTATCTT
>APFE030981289.1:81217-96159 GCA_000404065.3 Pinus taeda
TTTTTATCCTCATGCATAGATTTTTGGCATAAATTTGTTTATTTTTTACTGCAAGGAAGGCCCTTTTCCTTTCAAAAGTGAAAACCTTACACTAGTAAATATTTGTGGCCTTTCATCTCTTACTGGAGCTTTTTATGCTTTCTACTACCATTTGCCTATACATAAATAGCTATCACCAATTGGAATGTTGTGAATGTGTTTTTTTTGTCTTTACCAATACATCGATTTTTGACATATTTTTGTTTCTTCAACACTGCAAGAAAGTCCGTTTTCCTTTCATCTCCTCAATGCTTGAATTAAAGATGCATAGTTCCGATTAGTCTTCAATTTACAGAATGTAAAACCCCAACATCCTAGATAGTAGTGAACATTGCATGTAGGTTGTTATATTTCGAGTTGCTCATGATTAGTTAATATGGTTTCTGTCATGCATAAATTTTTGTGAGGCTTTCCATTTTGAAGAGGATCTTCACACACACACATAGATATAATATTATACTTATATAATATCTATGTATATTATCTATCTGTATATATATGAATATATATATTATTAATATATGATAAATAATATTATGTGACAGAAGGCTAAAAATGAGAATCCTCCCCACGTCCAAAGTGTGGATAAATGAAATGTGCAAAAGGAGTTGAAGAATCTTGATGAATCACCTCATGGAGGTATAAAATTGGTGGTAAATGATGACAAATTTTCAATCACAATTGCGATCATTAAAGGACCAAGTACATTCTAAAATAATAATCCAAAATAATGTAACATATTTTCGTTGCTCTATGCTTAGGAAAGGGATCATTTTTTCATATTGCATTTACTGAAGTATATGAATTCATTTTTTTTGCATGGTTAGTACTAGACTTTTGGAACATGAGCTATATTTACATTTTTTGATGTTTTTTTCCTACAACTAGAACTGCATACAAATTTGATGATTTTTGAATGAAACAGGTTCTAACTCCTAATTTTCCAAACTCTCCTCCCAGAGGTAAATGTTGATGCTTATAATGATTCTTCATCCAATTTACATTCTCTCAAAACGATATTATATTTTCTTTAGATGTTTAGTTTCCTATAAGACATTTTTTTTTTTTTTTATGCTTACTTCTTACCTAAATCATCAAGTATATAAGGGGGATGCATATCTTATAAAAACTAAGAAATAAACGTTTGCATCTTTGAATAGTAATGATTGGCTTAGACTATAGGGTATTTTGTCACAAAAATCTTCCACCCTAATATTGCAAGCAATGGAGAGATATGTGTCAATACTCTGAAGAAGGATTGGAATCCAACCCATATATTCTGACATGCTCTTCTTGTGTGTGTTCATCCACTTATAAGTTTACCTTATTTATCATAATGTTTGAAAAGCATTGTAGTGTGTTACATTTGGGCAGACACAATTGTGCTTGTTACATATTTTATTCTTAAAATATATTTGGAAACTAAAGATGCACATAATCTATTTGGATGGAATTGTAGTGTGTTAATTTCTTCGATACAACATGAGCTACAAGATTTGCACTTGTTGCACACTCTTTAAATGATACTTAAAAACCGATGTTGCACATGAGCACTGAACTCAATGCATTTTTCTCAACTTGAGGATCATTTTTTAGTGGCCACTTTTAACTTTCTATAATTAACTGGAAAAGAAAGTTAGGGATGAACTATTTTTGGTTGTAGGATTTAGAAGTGAATTTTAAAGATGTATTCAAAATGTCAAATTTGACATCATCTGTGTGCATTGCATAGTGAGAACTGACTGGAGTTTGTGTCAGAAATATTATGCTCTTGACCTACAATAAATTCCAGAATACCATAAATGCAAATAAATATAGCCCAGAACACAGAATAAAATGATAAAAAAAAATATTTTATTATTCCGAAATAGATTCAATGTTCCCTTGCCTCTTTGAGGGGGGAACCTCTAGCAGAGTAGAGATCGATTACAATAAGACTCGATGACCTTTCCATTACTAACTAAGATATTTATAGCTAAATGACATCCAAAACCCTAACTACTAGTGGTCACTTGCATAACATGGGTTAACCACTTTATTTATTAACTACTAGTGGGACATCCAAAACCATAACATACCCTCCCCCATCAAAAGAAGCCATGTCCTCAAGGTTGAAGCCATGGAAACTGCTAAAGAATAGTGGCTGGTTCTTAGGTCACATCTTCTAGAGAGGTGCTTTTCCACTTGACGAGGACTTTTGTGATTGCGCAGCAACAGAGATTTCTCTCATGGGTATTGAGGTCATGTTCTAGTTAGAGCTAGATTGAGCCTTCCTCATCCAACTCAGGTAGACTAGTTTTAATTCTACAATTATTCCCCATCACTTTCTTGAGGCATGATACATGGAAGACTGGATGGATTTTTGAAGCTGGTGGCAAGGCGAGTTTGTAGCCAACTTCTCTAATGCGTTGAAGTATCTGGTAAGGTCCATAGAATTTTGGTGCTAGTTTCCGGGAGCCCTTTTCTTTAAGATATGTTTTCTTATATGGTTGTAGTCACAAGAATAACTAATCCCCTTCTTAAAATGTGCACTCGGAACGATGTTGGCCTTCCTATTGCTTCATTCGATTCTGAGCTTGATGTAGATTATCTTTGAGATGAGCTATCATGGCGGCACAGTTCTGTAGAAGTTAATCAACTCCTTGCACCTTAGAACATCTAGGGATATAATAAATAGGTGAAGGTGGAATTTTGTCATACATTTCCTCATATGGAGTCATCTTGTTGGCTTCATGATAGCTAGTATTATACCACCATTCAGCGAAACGTAGCCACTGTGCCCATTGGTGCTGCTTTTCTAAAGTTAAGCACCTTAGATATGTCTCCAAATATTTGTTTATTTCTTTTTTTTGATCATCATTTTGGGGATGATAGGTGGTACTTAGTTCGAGTTTTGTTCCTTGTAGCTTGAATGTTTCTTGCCAAAATTTGTTGGTGAAAGTGGGGTTGCAATCAAACATAATGGAAGTTGGCATGCCATGGAGTTTGGAGATCTGGACCATGAAAGCTTGAGCCACCAAAGTGGGGGTAAATAGGTGGGGTAGAGCGCAAAAATTAACATATTTATAAATTGTGTCCACAACCACCATGATTACGGATTTGTTGCTTGACTTTGGGAGACTAGTGATGAAATCCATGGAAACATTTGTTCAGATAGAGGCAGGGAGTGGTAGTGGTTGTAAGGTTCTAGGTAAATTGAATGTTTCTCCTTTGTTGCATTGACACTACTCACATTCGGCTACAAAAGTAAGAATGTCATTTTTCATCCTAGTCCAAAAGAAAGAATGATGAGCATGAGCATAAGAATTTTGAAAGCTCAACTTCCCCGCAGTTGGAGATGAGTGAAACTATTCCAAAATGCTGGTTTTGAGGGTGGAGGCCGGTGATATAACTACTCGATCCTTGTAGTAAAGAATATCATCCTTCCAAGAGTAGTCGGCTAAGGAATTAGGATCTTCTCTCAAGTTATTAATAAGTTGGGAGAGAGGGGTGTGAGAAAGGTTCCTTGAGGGCCTCTTCAATCCAACCTAGTATGGGAAGAGTGATTGATAGTAGGGTTCTTTCATCCTCAAATTTGCATGATAAAGCATTAGCTACTACATTGTCATGCCTTTTCTTGTAAATTATCTCATAATCATATCCCAACATTTTTTCCAACCATTTATTATTTTGTGGTGATGATAGACATTGCTCCAAAAAATATTTTAGGTGTTGATGGTCCGTGTAGATTTGGAAATGTCGCCCAAACAAATATGGTCACTAGGTGTCTACTGCATGTAATATGGCCATCATTTATTTCTCATAGGTAAATTGACCCGGATGTTTTCCACTCATTTGTTGGTTGGTGAAGGCCAATTTTCATCCTTCCTACATTAATACAACACCAATACCAATATCAGAAGCATCACATTAGATCAAAAAATATTTGGTGAAGTCTGGTAGGGTTAATACGAGAGTGGAGCACATGACCTGTTTGAGAGACAGGAATGGCTGTCGAGCTACATCAATCTAGAGAAATGATTATTTCTTGAGGAGATTAGTGAAGGGTCTAGCAATGTGACCATATTTGTAGACAAATTTGTGATAATAGCTAGTGAAACCCAAGAATCGCCTCAAACTCTTCAAGGTTTTTGGTTGGGGCCAATACTGCATTGCTTGAATATTTTTTAGATCAACCCTCACTCCTTCACGACCCAAAATGTGTCCCAAATACTCAAATTATTCCATGCCAAAAGAGCACTTGGACAATTTGATAAATATTTTTTTATTCTGGAGAAGTTGAAAGATCTGGTCTACATGTTGAAGATGCTTGTCTCAGGTTAGACTGTAGATGAGAATGTCATCAAAGAAAACGACAACAAATTTTTGGAGATATGGTTTCAATAAGTGATTGATGAGGCTTTGGAAAGTAGATGGAGCATTATAGAGACCAAATGGCATGACCAAGAATTTTTAATGGCCTTCATGAATTCTGAAGGTAGTATTGGGAATGTCTACTTCCTTCATTTATATTTGTTGATAGCCAGAGTGAAGATCTAGCTTGGTAAAGAATTGAGCACCATTTAGCTCATCAAGAAGATCATCAACCACTGGAATAGGAAGTTTGTCTTTGAGAGTGATATTGTTGAGGACCCTAAAGTATGGACACATGCACCACTCTCCATCTTTCTTTAGCACCATGACCACTGGTGATGAATAAGGATTGATGTTGGGATGAATAACACCGACTTTGAGGAGTTCCTTGAAGATTTCTTCAATTTCATTCTTTTGGACGAAAGGATATCAGTATGGGCACAAATCAAGCGATTGCACCCTTGGGACCAAAGGGATGATATGATCATGTCCACCCCTGGAGGGTGGAAGCTCCTTAGGTTTGTCATATATGTGATGATGGAGGTCTAAGACCTATTCCATCTCAGGATGAATATGATGAGTAGTGGATTTAATGGCGTGGATAGCATTAAATTAGGCAATGACTCCATGATGGCCCTTTTTAAAAATGCTTTCTAGTCAATGCAAGCTAATGATAGTAGGAGAACCTACCTGGAGTCCATGTAATGTATGAATGTGGTCATTCTACTTAAAGCTCATATATAACTCCTAGAAATCCATTGTGATTGGGCCTAGTGTGCGAAGCCATTCAGCACCCAAGACATTGTCACAATCACCCATTTCAATAGCAAACATGTGGGTCTTTACATGGTAGTCTCCCATCTGAAGCTTAATATTTTCACATTGGCCTTCACATTTCATGGTCCCCCCATCAACGATAACGACTTGGAAATTAGCTACTGCACACACGAAGAAATGAATGACTTTTGCGACTCACTTATGGATAAATTTATGAGTGCTGCCACTAACAATCAATACCATGACCGATCGATATTTAATAAAGCCTCAAATGTTGAGAGTTTGAGGTGAATAAATGCAAGCCAAAGTGCATAGTGAGAGAACCAGATCATCTACTGTAGCTGCGAGATCATTGTCGGTTTGGATTTCCGCAACTTCTTCCTCGGGCTCCTCAAGGGATGGAGCTTCCTCATGTGAATTTTTATCAGTAGCATCAATTTGAAAGAATTTGGGTTCCTTTCATTTATGTCCAGGAGAGTACTTGTCATCACAGTAGTAGCACAGTCATTGTTTTCTTCATTCGGCCATTTTTGCTGGTGACACCTTTTGAACATTAAGTGTTTGGGTGGGGCTCTGAGATGGGGTGGAATGCGCCTTGGTAAAAAAAAATTGGATGATTGGATTGTGTGGTTAAGGCGATTTCCACTTCTAAGTCCTTTTTATAGGCGTCCATCCAAGTATCTTGGTGGTGCATCTAGACATGGGATTGGATGGCTTCTTTTAGGCCACTAATGAAACACTCTAAGTAGAAGTCATCTATTAGTGAGTGAGTTCTGATGGCCAATTTCTCAAAGGCTACAATGTTTACTAAGCCTGTTGACCTAAGTTTAGTGAGATGACCCAAAAAATTAGATTCACGACCAAAGCGATCACATCGGCTTTTGAGAACATGTTCCAAGTCAAGTTCCCTAGCTAACATTTTTGATGCCACTGTCACCATTTCCATCTCTCTTGGTGCAAAATAAAGGGCTCCCACATGTATTTTAGTTTGATCTTTTGAGATGTCATTAAGGGAGAAATATGGTTCTGTTTTTGCTACCCATACTGTAGAGTTAGAGCTATCAAATTTGTACATATCCATATTGGGTGTCAGTGGTGGGAAGAGTAGTGATTTCCATGGAAGTGAATGTGATCATTGGATTCTCCTTTGTGTGCACCAACACTAGGCTCCTCCATATGAAGCAAGCTTATAAGGGATGATAAATGTGAGAGCATTTTGAGAATTGTCCCCTCGAATGTGTCGACTTTTTCTTCAAGGTTGTTGACTCTCCCAAGTGCCTTTTCCACAACAATAACTTGAGATCTGGTACCCTGCATATACCAATTCAGGAAAAAAACAAAATTGAGCCTACTTAAGAGTAGTCTGCTTAGAAAGAGGGCAAGCTCGTGATTCTAATGATGTGGACAACTTGAGGCTGAGTTGGAAAAAAATTTAGGACCACCAATAAATTTGGGGATTACAAGTGAATGGTACCACTGCAACCAGCTTGTAATCCTCAATCTTATGGGCCAAGTCTCTTATAGGTTCCCGAAGTCTTTTCCTTTTTTAACTCTGAAAAGAGTTTTACTCCCCAATGATCAATACTGCAGTGGCCCAATTCCAAAAAAATTGATCCTCCCCAATGTCTTGCGAAAAGAGGGCCTGGACTATAGTAGCAACAAGCCTCACTACACAAAGAGTCTGATCGGCACTATGAAACCCCAACTGCTGGATGTGAGTTGCACAATGGTGGCAAAACCCCAATTGTTGGATCTGATTTGTACAATGGCGCGGAACCCAAACTGCTAGATGTGATTTGCACTGCAGTGACAAAACCCCAAATATTGGATCTGATCTAGAAAATAAGGTAATGGGAGATCTTGAGATAGCAGAGGGAATTATGGTCACAAAGGAGTGTTGGGTACTACAAATCGCAATATATACAAGGGTCCAACAATAGTACTCGACCCAATATTGCAAGGCGCTAACTAAGGAGGATCAACTATAACCTTAACCTTACTACCCGATTGCCCTATCGTATGCACTAATAATCTCCCAGAGTGTTGTTCTCAGTGTATTGTAGAAGTAAGGTAGTTGACAGCTTATCTAGGTTGGGTTTCAGGTGAGCCTAGGGGGCTTCTGATATACCCAAGGGTACGTGGAAGTGTAATCAGTGCGCAGTTTTGTCTAATGTGCTACTACTCAAAAGGGGTACCCACAAGGGTTAGAAGGGAGTCCAACAAGCGTGACCACTTTTGTAGTTCCTACATTCATGCCTCCCCAAATCCATAGGTTTATGTGCTCAACAATAGATGCCGTGGTTTAAAGATGTTGAAACACATCTCTAGACTAAAAACAATTCTGCAAAAATTGGAGATACAACTGACCCTAGAAAGTGCTTTGATACCACTTCATATGCTCTTGACCTAGAAGAAATTCCAAAATACCAAAAATGCAAAGAAATATAGCCTCGAACATAGAATAAAATGATAAAAATAACAAGTATTTTATTATTTAGAAATAGATTCAATGTTCACTTGCCTCTTCGAGGGGGAAATTTCTACCAGAGCAGAGCACAATTACAATAAGACTCAATGATATTTCGTTTACTAACTAAGAATATTTATAGCTAAATGACATCCACAACCCTAACTACTAGTGGTCCCTTGCATAACATAACTGACCACTTTATTTATTAACTATGGCTCGTTTACAACTAATTGTTGTCCCTTTTCTCTAATGCAGGTCAGCCACTTACAATTATTAATGCAGACTTTATTCAATCTCTAACTAGATATTACTATGACTCGGCCCATTGGGCTTATTACATAAATAAAGCGGTTGGGGTTTGACCTTAACAAAGAAGAAGAAACTCTGTTGGAATATTTTATTTATTTATTTGTTGCATAGTTAACACACCTTGTATTTTTTCTAAACTCCACTTTTTATCAACTCCGCAACAGTAATCTAGCATTAACATTTAGACAGTCTGTATGCTTTCTTGGATCTTAGTTATAGGGACCCAAGTACGTGATTTTTTCCACAAACAATATTAATTTCTTTCCCTTTCTAAAATTTTGATCACTGTTGTAGGTCATAAGATGCCTACCTGTAGAACCGTTCCCAGAGTCTTCTTTGAATGAATAGCTTGGGAAGATGCTCATGGAACACTATGAAGCATTTGCAAAGCATGTCAGCTATGTTATATTTTTTCATTTATATCTGGAAATTATTTACATGATTACATTTTATTCATATAATTTTGGGATATATATGGTTAACCCTAATATTTATCTTCATGATTTTAGAAAAGAGTACGATGATTTTAAATTCAATATTAACAAAGTGATTTGGGTATTGGCAAATAATTGAAACGTTGAACATACTCGTGTCAGAGGAAATGAGTATTGATCTTCAAATCTAAATTTTGTAGTTATTGACATAATTCTAGACATTTCCTCGTGTAAAGTTGACCATGCTTTAAGTATAGTTTCTACTAACATTGTCCCTAGTGAGCAGGGTCTAGAAATTCTTCACATTTTCCTTTAACTTCATACTTTTTAAGTTTTGTCTACACATTCTATTTATCGGGTTCTTCACTGGTTGTATTCTCTCTAAATCTCCATCTACATCTTCCTGCACTATCAACTGCTTAGCAGTGCATCTTCCTTTTCTAGGGTTAAAACTCATGGGTGACCCTATCTTAGGGTCCTTTTTCTTGTTTTCACTTGTATCCCATAACTCGTAGCTTCTGTTTTTTAACTGAGTTTTCTAGCATGTAGACTCATTCACTTGTTTTCCTTGCGACACATTTTTCTTTATGAATAATAGAAATAATAGTGTAAAAGGTTCTTAATGCGTCTAGATCCACACCTACACCTATCTCTGCACATATGCCTTTGGTAGTTGCCTATTGGATCTTCTTATGCGATTTTGCCTTTGGTAATCATCTATGTGGTTCTTCTTATGCGAATGTGCCTTTGGTAATTATCTATGTGGATCTTCATATACTAGTAGTAATATTATTAATATGTAAATTGTTGAGACATGTTTTGGATATAGTCAAATCTTTGAAAAAGGGTATCATAAAAAATGCAAACAAACTTGTGTGCTTAGTTAATTACACAACCTAACTTATTTCTCTTCTTTCCTAATATTTGTTTCCAAGACTTACGGTGTGCTTATGTTACAAACAAAATATATTGATATGGGTTTATTTTGCGAGCTTTATACAAGCATTCACAATTTGAAGCCCAAATTGAAGAGACATACCCTTGTGACCTCTCCTACCCCACTTGTACCATGCACAAAAAATAGGAGAATAATATTCAAGATCCAAGCATAAATGTCGCTTCAACATAAATTATATTAGCTGGTGCATCAATAGTTCATCAGAAGAAGGATCTAACTTCTACCAAAGTGCACGTTGATAAGAAAAAGCTCGATGCGAGGAAGAAAAATTTTAAAATATCATAGAACTTCAGCCCTTCTTATCAATTATTTGATTCTTTTCATTGGTCATGTTACAAAGGTGAGCTAATTTATTTTATGAAATTAAAAAGCATTTATCCTTTGAGGCCAAATTGAGTATAATGTATTTAGAAGCTAGAAGGCTTGGTCTCAAAAAATTTGGGAGCCAAAAACTGGGTACCTGAGACATAGTTAATGGAAATTGATACAAGTTTATCTGTTGGTATCTGTATTTATTATTTTTAGTTCCCCCTTAAAAAAAAAAAAAATCCATTCCTTTATGAGATTTTGTCCATGTAAATCTAGTTTGGTATGTAACTTTTAATGATTGCATGTAGTTTTCGAAATAGTAGTTTCTTTGGTACTAAGATGTTACTCTGAACAACTAGGCCCATAATGGAAACATCAAATCAACTGGAAATATTAATTTTCTTTGGCAATGTTGAAATTTAGTCCTTTCACAACAATTATTTTTTAGTTGAACAATTCCTATTTTTCATTTCTATGGGTATGATGTGTATTAAGAGGATAGAAAGGCGTATTCTTATAACCTGCTCCAATTATAAAGCATAATCACTAATTAGACTAGGATGTTTAAACTTGATATCAAAAGTGGGATGTTCTCATATTCAAAAAGATTTTCTCCATCGAATTTGCAATCGATTTTATCCATTGTTCTTTTTCTCACCTATTTCAATTCATCAAGAACCAGAGACAACATTTATTGCTCCAATTGTTCGGGTTTTGGCTATATATTTGAACATAACATTGTGTGACATATAAAATTTCCTGTATGTTATTACTCTTTCATGTACATCACAATTTTTGAAAAAAAATGGGTCTCCGAAGTTAACTATAGGTTGATGGTTAGGCATGTAGTTTCTCCCTTTTCATATTAAAAATTTAGAACAACTTTTTGTATGTCAGAAATTTACATGCATAAAATACATTTATACAAAAAATAAGTGACATTTCGACCACAGGGCTCTTATTGGATCTTGATGCACAACACTACAAAAAACATGTGTAAAGAAAAACAAGTGCAATGACATTGCCACCATGTGGCTCTTGTTTCCCAAAGAAAACAACCTAATCATCTTATTTATAGAGGGAGTACCTATTTATGGATTTTTAGCATGTATAAGTGTAAAATAGTAACTTTTCATTAGTCCCATATTTTCCAGAGTTTTTTTCATAGTAGATGTACATTACATGAAGTATTTCATCCATATTTTTGTTTAAAAGGATGTTTATTTAGTGAAAAGAATACCCCCTACGCTGAAGTAGTGAACAAGAGACCATGGTAATACATGTATTTGGGAGGGGCTGCTTGAATATATAGCTTCACTTCTATTTGGAGAGTCAAAATAGGACTATGGTACATGGAAGGGAGAGACCCTCCAAAGTGTTCTTGATCTGTAACCTAGTGGAACTATCCCAACATGAGCTATTAGATTTTATGCTTCATTGTTAAGCTCCTTGTATATATGAGTAAGAGATTACGATGGAATTCGGAAATTATATCGCATGTAGTTCTTACTTGTTCTTGATGGAAAATATCAATAAATGTGGAGTCACCCGAAATTTAACCTAGAACCACTTTTGAGTGCCCATATATACCAAGCAATATCAAGAAATGTACACACTATGATGAGCTATGCTCTATTGTTGGTGGCACTTCCAAGTCTATGTTTGAAATACAATGTCACACTAGAGGGTATTAAGAGTCATTTTCTAGTGCTTTTGAGTCTCGTGTTCCCTTGAGAGGCACCATCAAAATATCCTCTGGAAATTTTAGAACTGTATTTCAAAGGTATGATAGTGAAAGGAAGCCTTGTCTTTGGTGAGGTGCACGAGAATTTAATGCTTACCTTCAACATGTAGAAAATCGCGTAGATGTTTGGAGGTTTATTTTGGAATACACCATTTTTCTTAGCAAGAAAAATGGAGCAGATCATATCTATAACCAAACTTTTATCTTATGCTCTAGTTGTAGTCCATTCACCTAATTCCTTTATGTTATCCCCAATCCATTGTTTCATTTTACATATTCTATGAGTGATATCCCATACCTTATTGGTGATATGACAATGAATCAAAAGGTGATTTCATGATTTCATGTTATTCCCTTAAGAGCGCATGCGTTGGGACTTGTCCATCCTCTTCTTCTAAGCATGTCTAGGTTGGGATTGGACCCTTGATTTGAGATTTGGGACCCCAACCTTAGTTGTATATAGTGGTTTTTCCTCTAGAGGGTCTAGACTTATTCTTGAACACCTTATTGGGTGCAAACCTATTCATAAATATTCATCAATTGATTTTTCATCATCATATAGATCAATTTATATGTTATTTAATATACATGCACATAATCAATATTCCTTAAAAATGGTTGATCTTTGTGTGCCTTAGACCATTAAATGCCACAAATCACAGTGATATGTGCTTGAGTGTGGGTTGAGTAATTGCATTATGCGAGAACTAATGTGCATTTACATTGTATATGAAGAGAATAAAGGTGCATTGTAGAATGCATGTGTGGTCATAAGAGAGGCATCATGTCACTATCCCAAGGATATCAATATAAAAGGGTATAAAAATATTGATGAAAAATGGATACATACAATATCTAGTGAAAGTGGTGTTTCTTTAAATTGGGAAGGTGTATTGGATTCATATTGATAGGGGATTAAATAAAGTGATTTTAGAGGTATTTTCCAATATGTAGTAAAATGAAGGGTATTGTTTAGTAGGCCACAAATGCACATGCTATATCATAGGTTCATTGAGTGAAGCCCCCGTGGGTCAATCATGATCAGTATGAAAACCAATGATGGTTAGTCATGGTCAACCATGGTCCAATGTCACATTGTGACAAAGATTTTCTCAATATCAACATCAATTATGGTCAACGATCATAAAACATGGTCATCCATTGTCCAATGTTGCATTTTGACAAATATTGTCTCAATATGAAAATAAATCATGGAAAACCACGGTCAATCATAATTAACCATAGTCACATTGTGACAAAAATTGTCTCATGGTCCAACGTCACATTGTCGCAACCATGGCAATCCATGATCAAACAGGATCCAACATCGCATTGTGATAAAGATTGTCTCAATATGAAAATAAACCATGGTCAACCAAGGTCCAACATCAAATGTGACACATATTCTCTCAATATGAAAATCAATCATGCTCAACCATGGTCCAACATCGCATTGTGACAAATATTGTCTCAACATGGAAATCAACCATGGTCAACCATGTTTGTTTTAGGGTTTATAATATTTATATTAGTGTTTACATACCTTGGGTTTATAATATTAATCTCTTGGGTTTAATATTTCCCTTGGATTTTTAATATTAATTTGATAGGTTTATTGGTGCCTCGAGTTTATAATATCAATCCCCTGTGTTTATTAATCTAAGGGTTCATATTCCTAGGGTATAATATTACCTATATGGTTTATCATATTAATCATGGGGTTTAATATAAATTTGTTGGGTTTATAATATTAATAACCACATTGATTAATAATATCAATATTTATTATATCACTGATAATATCAATAATATTGTCATATTGTTATACATAATATGAAATATTATAAACACCATTAAATTAATTAATCGTATTATATAAATATATAATATTCTATAGAATAATTATTTTATCATATTATTATTATATTTAATAAATTATTAATATTAATATTGAATGCATATAAATGGATGGTTGTTAGCATATATCAACCACATTTATTAATGTGGTCAACCATGGTCCAACATCACATTGTGACATACATTTTCTCAATATGAAAATCAACCATGCCCAACCATGGTCAACCATGCTCCAACGTCGCATTGTGACAAAGATTGTCTCAAAATGAAAATGAACCATGGTGAGCCACACTTAACCATTTTTATTTTTGGGTTTATTACCTTGTGTTTATAATATTAGTCTCTTGGGAGTAATATTATTCCCTTGGTTTTTAATACCTTTGAGTTTTAAATTTTTATGATAATAATAATAATCAATAAATTATTTCTAATTATCAACATTAAATAAAAATTACATATTATTATTATTAATTATTTTATTCTGGTTCATCGGACCCTGGTCAACGGTGCACTACGTCGCAACAAAAAAGTCTGGTTGATCGACGCCCTAAGGGAACTAGCCTCCGCGACCAACTGCTAGGCCTAACCTAAGGCTTCGGGGAGAAATGACCTTGTTGACATGTGATGACAAGGCACTAATTTTGACCAACTAAGCTACCCTTGGCGCTATAATTAATTATTATTATTAATGGCTATGAACTATTTATTGTTATTATAAATAAAATATTTATAAAAATATTAAAATATTATTTAATACTTATTAATTAATTATTAAGACTCTCTAATTAAAGACTATTTATTTTAATATTAAATAAATTTTAGCTATTAATTAATTAATTATTATATTTATATTATTTTTAATTATTAATATATTATTAATAATTATATATTTTATTTATGGTTATTAATAATGTCATAATAATAATAAAAATTATTAATGTAATTGATAAATAATAGTAAATGTAATTGATAAATACTATAAATGTAGTTGATATACCCTTATCCAGTTTATTAATAATTGTGCTAATAATAAAAGTTTAAGAAACAACAACTTCTAACCATTAAACTATAACTCTATTTTATATCTTGTACTATGACTCTATTTTAGATCTTGTAATGATATAATTTGAAAAACACAACATATAATATAAGAGCTAAATTCCTCCTGGTTACAAAAATAAAAGCGGGCTGCCAATATCCTCCTTGTTACACCATATTTAATGTTAATATGTATTAAATGCTCTATAATACCACAAATATTGTTTGCCACAAGTACACTAGGTATATCACAGCATGTTTAAAGTTAGGTATGTCACATCACATTTAAAGGTAAGGTAGGTATATCACAACACATTTAAAGCTAGGTATCAGTAACAAAGTTGTTGGTCCTAGATGCACAGCTAAATCAAATAAACGCACAACAGAATATAAAGCACATAAAACACAAGAGTTTAACGTGGTTCACCCAACCAATCTGGGCTACGTCCACACAACATAGGCGTCGACAATTTATTAATCAAATAGGAGATTACATAATGAAAACCTCATAAAACTCTCACCCTCTCTTAGCCTACATGTGAATGATTGCCTGTTAAATGGCATAGAGAATCTAACAGCCTCATTAACTCCCTCACATCAAATATAGGAGGCATTAATCACCTCCCAACAACCTGGAGCTAATCTATGAACTGA
>APFE030981293.1:3543-27318 GCA_000404065.3 Pinus taeda
GAGCGTTAACACTTTTTGTTTTGAGGGTGTTTTTTGGACAATTTTTGCACAAAAAATTGGTTTTCACCGCCATTTTTAAAGTATGTTGAAAATTTACCCAAGAAAAAAATAAATAAATAAATGTTATTCCAGCGTCAACACTTTTCGTTTTTAAAACTGTTTTTGATGTTTTTCCGGAGTTTTTGGTCAAAATTCCCATTTTGAGTTTATAATTCCCGTTTCAAAGTTAACATTGTTCAGAGTTATCTACACTCAATATTTGACTGCTCATAATATTGAATGCATGCATGTGTTCTATGATTGAATCACCCTATTCCATCCACAAAAGGGTATAGTTTATTTCGAATAAACAACTTATTCTTCAACAATTTTGACATGTATAAGTTTCCCAACTTATCCCATGGTTTCCTGGCAGTGTCTTTCCCTAAGATATTCAACAACACTGAATCTACAAGACAAAGTTGAATCATACTCCTTGCTTTTCTTTCAAGTTTCTCCTGATCCTCCATTGCCATGCAAGTCACCTTTGAATGCTCTCGTCAATTATTGAATTTCATTGACTACTCGACTGCCAATGACTTTGATTAAGGTAATTGCTCTCGAATTGACCATTGACTTGCTATCCCTAGTCAATTGTTCTTGACTAGGCTTGTTGAGGTGTATTCAATTGACTAGACCTGTCGAGGTTCATTCTTAGTCATCTTACCCATCTAGACCATTCACTGACTTAACTCCAATTAACTCATATTACTTGCAAAGAGTAAAAGACCTCAACATTTCTCTCATAAGAGTTTCATAGGGTTAAACTTATGTCTATGGTGGATGGTGCATGTGGGTATTTCTTTTTGTTCTCTATGTCACACATTTCAGCTATTTTTTTCATTTATGTAGAAAATTAATTCTTAAAGAATACAATATTTAAAGGAAAACAAACCTTTATAGGTTCCAAGTATTTTATAAAATTTATTGTGACAAACTATTATAGTGGGATATCCACACTGGTTTATAGGTCAAATGACAACCCTTAGCTTGTGAGTATGCTCTTTCTTCTTTTGATTGGTCCAATATTATGTAGATTATTACTCTCATTTTGTGGGAGGATTTATTTAAAATAAATATAGACATATTGGGGCCCTTTTGGTGCGATTAGGAGCTGAGCTTCGGGCACCCCTTGGTTAAGCATGATTCTCGTAGATTGTATTCCACAATTCACTAGTGCCATCATCTTGGTCCAACGCTCATCACGTGATAGGTGTCTTCAAATGTTGAGAGTTGCTGGATTCAAAGATTGTATAGTGTGTGGTTGGCATGGGTGTTTTACAAGCTTCATGTGTTTATTTGGTTGATGATTTATCATGACCTTCATTCCAAGGTTTTCTTCGCTAAGAGTGACTTCTTAGATGGGCTTTTCCCTTCTTGTCTTAGGGAAAGAATGATGTAGTATTTATCATGGGATTTCCATTTGACTAGGTCATGTTAGGATGATTAAATTAATGTGTAATGTTGTCGAGTGACTCTGGATCCATGGTTCATTCTTCTCTTAGTGATATTTGGCACTACTTGAGAATTTTTACCTTGTTTGTTCAATGGAAGCTCTAGTGAAAATATGTTACTGAGAATGAGGTTAGCTCTTTCTTTGCATTTTGTCTTTTACAAAGAGAAGAGGCATGTATGAAACTGCTAACAAAAGGATTTTGTTGATCATATATATCAAATTGTTAGAATCTATTACCTATTTAAATTGTATTGTTTTTTTTTTTTTTTAAGAAATGGATAGGAATTTGTATTATTAAAAAAATTGATTACTAGGATAGAACCTTTACATATTCCAGTCTCCCTTGAAGGTTTCAAATTGAGCACGAAGGCTCAATCCAAACCTTTCAACGAGTTCCCCATGACACAAAAATTTCAAACCCTTTCCAACTTAAAATTCTCCAAAAACCCCCCAATATCTAGATGTATTTACATTCCATTATTCAGTGCTTCTATTTTGACTTAAACTACTTCTTGTTTTCCTTAGCGAAATGCCTTTTCCTTTCTTTCCAACTTGATTCATATTGTTTCTCTTATTACTTTAAAAATATTATATAAATATTATTATATATACCTTTTATTTTTTTCCTCTTGAAAAAAATGTCATTTTGAAATCATAACCCAAGTAGAAATTTAGAACCCAACTTATATTCTAAACATCTTTACACTTTTTTTTTAAGGAATGACTATGAATTTGTATTAAATTTCTTGGTTTGAAGGCCATAACCTTGTATAACATCATCCAAAATCATCCATGGCTTCTATAACATCATTCATATAGTACCCACATATCCAAAATGACTTATATTGACTTACACCTTGTCCAGATTCCACTGTTCTAAATAAACTAGCCTTATACAATTTCCATAAAGACACCTAATATTTCTATGTATTTATAGAACATTAAAACTAAATATGCAAGACCATCCTACATTAATATTCTTTGGTGTTTGCATATCAGTTGACCTAACATTTCCATAATTGTTTAGCTAGAGTTACATTTCCAGCCCTAAGTCCCTGTCACTTTCAATTGACTTCTATGTGATTGAAGTCTCTTCCCCCTTCACATCAAAATCTTTTGAGTCACCACTATTAATCACAATTCACCCTTCTGCCTCTACCGGAACTGGGTTGTCCAATCTAAAGCTCAACATCTCAACCGATATTCGCAACTTCTCCACCTTCAACTCCTGTAAGCTGAGATTCTGAGACAAGAGACCAAACTGGACACGAGATTCCGACAAAGTCATTTCCCCGAGCCTGGTGGTCAAGGAAAGGATAAATTCTATGGACACTTCCATCTAGGCTATTTGAAGGTTTAATTGCTCTGCACTTGCATTCATCTGATCAACCATTGTGCCCTGGTTGACGTTTGGAATGGATTTGGCATGCTTGAATTGCCTCCTTTAATAACCACCTTAAGCCAAACTTTTAGATACTTCATATCCTTTCAAGCATTTTATGCTAACCAACCTCACATACGATGAAAGAAAGAGAGAATCCTTTGCTAGTTTTCTCATTCTGAAAGTAGATACAATTGCCGAGGAGATTATGGATTATAAGCATGTGAGCTTCAGAGGGATTAATGAGATTTCTCCTCTATATGTCCTTTGATGAGCGACTCATGGTGTAAGCACATGTTGATGGTTGTTGGTTTGAGGGGGCCTAACCCAGGTTCAATGTTAATTAGCCAAACAAATCCCTACACTATTGGCCCTTTCGGCATCAGCCTGTGGAGCACAGACCGAAGTCTCACTTGAAGCCGTATGGGGGGATGCTGGAACCAAGTTTCCGCACCGTGAGATGGTTTTGATGTCGGTTAATTCCCTCTATCTCTGCCTTCGCGCAGGTCACTTAGCTCCAGGGCTTGCCAGACGAGCCCTCTATTCCGCCCTTCGATACCTCTGCGAAAGGGTACGATCGACCTTCGTGCATCCCTAACCTGCAGCTCAGGTACTTTCGCGTTGCTATGGCAGCGTACCGTGCAGATTCCAAAATTAGTCTAAGTAACTTGCTTATCTTATCAAACAATTATAGTTAACACCGCATAAACAGACATCCTTAATTGCGTTCAGTTTTCCAATGTAATTAAATTCATTCGCGCATCATATAAGCATAATAAATGAAATTCATACACAACATATCAAGATGCATCAACAAAGCAAGACACAGAAATTGAAGAATATTTCCCTTTATTGATATATTCCAAGTGATTACAGACTCTATCCACCCTGTGCACACAGCTGCAAGGGTCTGCACACTCAGCTGCGGACTTTTACCCTAGGCCTCTACACACTCAGTTGCAAAGCCTCTACCTACACTACAACCCAAAACTTAGACTTCTATATCAGAGCAACGACTCTCTTCCATTCTTGATGATTCTAACTACTTAGATCTTAGCTATTTTTATACAATCCAATGGTCCGCAAACCATGGGTAAATCTCTTACAACCGACTTTACTTTACAAAACTAAGGGAAAACAACCCTTTATGACTTATGACACCTTCATGCTCCATGACCACAAAATGCGAAGTCTTTACAAGTTTATTACAAAATTTGACTCAAACATGGGCTTTTAGCCCCAAAACTGCCCTTTGGGGGATCCCATTCCCAATAGGCCCCTAACACAAACACCGTGACTCGCCCTCGAGTCACTTGGTAGGTGCAAAGATCTTTGTGCGAAGCCCTTCCAGCTCGACCTATATGACCGCAACCTCGGTCGTGCACTGAGCTACTGCCTGCTTCGCGTCTTCCAATGTCTGCTCAGTCACTGCTCTTGTGCTGTCAGCCTGAAGCTTTTGTTGCATTGCCTGCAGAGTTGCAAGCTTGCCTTCGATATTTCCAGACACTATGTAAGCCTCATCCATCCAGGGCTTTAGGCTCGCCTTAAGCACTGCTTCCTTGTGCAGCGCTACGTCCACTTGTTCCTTCAGCTGCTTGGGCTCCTGCAGCTTGATTAGTCTCTGTGTCAGCGCGACGGTTCATGTTGTGCAGTTAACCTCATCGTAGCGTTATTGTAGCTCACGTACTTTCGTCTCTAGCCTCTGTACATTTGGGTCCTCCTGCAAGTTTGTCAGGACCTCAAATGACTGCTCAAACAATTACGTGCAATCTGCTACTACACTATCTGTTATAGACATATTTGGGCACTACAACCCCAATCATGTATGTCCATAAACCAAGGGCTCTTAAACCCCTAAAAGTGTTGTTTCACACCCCAAAGAATCATGGTCAACTGATTACATCATTTCCCAGAAGTTCCACCTGAAAAACCACTAAGAACTGGCCAAAATTGGACCATACAGACTGCTCCATGCTTAGGGTGCGATGCATACTGGCTGCTACACTAGCTACATGCGATGCATACTGGGAGAGCCTTCTGTGGGGTGCGATGGGCGAGAGTAGACAAATGGCAGAGACAGTTTGCTAAGTGGAAACCTAGAGAATCTTCTAGAAACTTCTCATATGAAACTTGCCTCTCTGAATTCGCCAATGAAATCTCCAAGGATGAGTAAGAGACCAATGAAATCTCCAAGTGGAACCAAGAACTATCAGTGGAATGACACTAATCAAAAACCCAGAAGCTGACTCACCCCTCTACAAATATCTATAAATGGATCCCTCATCTGAGAGATCTAGAGGCTAGAAATTTGTAATTTGTAAGGAAGTGTTATTGGTTTCTCTTTGAGAATAGACATTGTATTGTTGGGTGATCTTGCTTTTCATGAGGTGAAGAGGGCTTTCACGTTGGGAGGATGATGCTGGATCAGACAGCTGGGTTGTAATCCTCTCTTCTATTTCTACTAAATAAAGTTCTTTGAGTTTTCCTCCATATAATTGTGTATTTGTGAATCTTGTTATTTGTAGAAGCAATTGTATGGTTAATGTATTTCTGATTTTGCATTGTTTATGATATCATAGATCGAGATGCTTTGATGGTGTTTTGTTGCTTTGCCTCTACAGGTTTTCTCTAAAGTGGGACAAGTAAGAGAAGAGTGGAGAGCTCTATCAAGGGAGAGAGGAAACAAGCAAGGAGCCAAGCGAAAGATACATGTTGGTCCTCTTTGCTTCTCTCTTATCTATCACACATAAAGGAAATCTTGAAGCACTTTGCATTGTTTGTTTCTAAGATAGCTACCCGTCTTAGTGGGACTAGCAGATCAAAAAGACACTAGTTTTCCCGAAAACAAAATGGCGACTCCATTGGGGAGCGAATAGTTTGTTTGTTTGTTACTGTTGTTTGCTTTATAAACTACAAACGGAGCCTGAAGTTAAGCCAGCTAGCCTTCGAACTACCCTTGCTATGCAAGTGCAAAGTAGATCAACGCTGCTTCAGTCGATCTCCGAGTTGGTTTATGAACTGAACATCTGACTTGCAAATATCCTAAGTGCCCTTGTGGTAGCTCAATAACCTCATAAGATCATACCCTTGTACTTTGTTTTTACCTTCTATCATAGCTCAGCCTAAATCACTGAACTTAGCTGCAAATTTTGAGTGAAAACCAAACTCAGTTTTGTTCCCTGGTCCATCGCACTGTCTATAACTGGCACCCTGTATGCATCGCACCTCCCGTGTGTTGCAGGTGAGATGCATCCCTGTTTCCCTTAAGGACAGGTGCAATGACTGAATGATATTGTTTCTCTCTCTGGAATTTGGTTTTTTCCTCCTTGTTTTCAGCTCTATTCAGTAGTTTTGTTGCTTATGATTAGTATATCATTGCAATGAAGCCTCCTTCCTTCACATTATTCAACCTCCCTTGATCAGGATTTGTGAATGTTTTTTTTATGTATCTTTCATCATTTACAATCCTCCTTTGTCAAAAGTAGCTTAATCGAACTGTCGTTTTTGATGCAAAGAAGTGTTGTAACTGTCATTGTGAGTCGAAAAGAAGAGTGTCGTAAAGTCTTCGTCTTCTAGATAGTTGGTTGTACTTTTTCCATTGTATTTGATTTAAATTGTTAATATTTGAAGCATCGAAAGCAGTTTTCCATTTGAAATTGAAAGCGTCGTCTTAGTCTTCCTTTTGTTTTGAAAAGAGATTGTTGAAGTGTCGCTTTGGAGAAAATAATTCAGATTTATACTTAGTTTTCCTTTTTGGCATTCCCACTTTAAGGAAACGGAAAAACAAATACATGCATGTGCATTTGCATTTAGACTGCATGCAGAAAATGATTTAGGAAAACTGCATTTAGTATGTGCTCTCTGCTCTTTGTTGAAAGAATCGTACTCTTCTTTCCTTAGTAGCTAGGATTTTCATTTCTAAAAAAAAACAAACGACTCTTTATCATTTTAGATTGCATATTTAGGAATTTTACATCTAGATCACGCGGTGAACCTTGAAAGGCAAACTTCTAAAAAAGATCAACTCTAAAATAAACCTCAATGAACATAAAAATGCTTTGGACTTTAACGCAACACATCTAGAGGTCTAGGCTAGAGACGTATTCTGGCGTCGTAAAACCTGTTAACTATTGTTTTCATCGAAGGTTGGGTGATTCCTCCTCTTTGATATGACAAGTGCCAGTATGGACTTATGCTCCCCATACCATCGAGTATATATTGGGAGACCATAATAGGCTGATATCCTTTATCCTTAGGAATCCGTGTCTATCGCCCTATCAATCGCAATGCATTGAACACAACATTCGGGAAGATTGACTGCCGTACGTAATATCCTTGGTAATTTCTCTTTAATTTACCACCAAGGTGTATATTGCAGTTTTGCGATTGGTTTGGTAATCCCTCTATCTAGATTTCCAGAGTAGTTACTTTCGTTCCTTTTCGACTCCTTAAAATAAAAGGTCCATCTGAGCACTTGTCACTTCAGGCTCATTAAAAATCGAAGGCAACTAGAGTCACCTTTAGCTTTTTCTCGACTCTTAAAAATTGAAAAAGCAAAGTTGTGTCAAAAGTGTCATAAAATTTATTTAATTCGAAATAACATCCCTATTCTTTAGTTGATCTTAGGTTGAGGTAATGGAATCCACCAATCAAGGGTTTCCCCTTGGGGGAATCCTAGTCCTTTCTCTTCTTGGGAGATATTGGTGCTCCATATATGGCTACGTTGTCCCTTCCGGGAATCACAATTGGCCTGCTGGTATGGCTATTCTCAACCTCTGTCGTTCAAAACTTCGTGATTCCTCAGCAACCAGATGATAATAGAGTTGTTCCCTCACCTTCTACTTCATTTGTTTCCCCCTCTCCTTCTTCCTCTTCGCTTGGTGAAACTAGTGATGCTAAAAACCAAGTAACTGAGAAGAAGAAGAAAGGGAAGGAGAAGCAAAATAAGAAGTCAGTCAAGCAAGGGGGCAACCATGCATCATCTGGCGAAAATCCGCACACCGAACCTTCCAAACCAAAATCTCCATGCATAATTTGCAAAGAAAACCACTTTCATCGAGATTGCCCTTGCATTCTACAGATCTTAAGAGACTGGTATCGTCGCTTGCACCGTCCGGTGTCATCAACCTTTGTCGATCATGTTGAGAGCACACCATCGACTAGTGAAAATGAAGTCAATGGAAAAAAAGGAAAGTTCAGATTTCCATGTAGGTTGTGTGAAGGTGATCATGCCCTTCACCTTTGTCCTTTTCTGGATGAAGCCAAAAGTGTCTTGGATAATCGTCCTGCTTCACTGCAGCGACTTCCACCTGGATACAAGAAACTCTTGCCAAGTCCATCGCTAGTTGAAAATCCGACTAACATAACTCAATTGTTGGTCAAAACGCCTATCATTGAAGGTAAACCTTCTGAGTCCATATCGAACCAAAGTCAACAGGTCGAGACGGCAGTCGACCCAGTCTTGCCTTCAGAAGGTCCACCTTCAGATGATACAATTTCCAAAGAGAATGAGAACGACATCGTTCAAATTCTTTTTGTTAACACAGAGTCTGATGAACATGGGGGCAATCTACCTGTTCCTTTACAACAGGAGGAAAGTTCTCCATTTCGAGAGATTCATCCAGCCGTTTATTCAGTCCCCCCCTCCAAGCAATCTAGTCAGTTCCTTTGATTGGAATCAACTAGCAGGACCCCACCTTCCATCTAATGTACCATTCTGAATCACAGTACAAGTTTACAAAATGATTGTGTCTGGCACTATCATAGATGAAGGGGCTTCCATGAGTATCATTTCCTCAACTGCTTGGAAAGCGCTTGGTTCACCATCGCTTTTGCCTGAGAATCAAAATTTGTTAGGCTTCAACAAAGGAACCAGTCCACCATTAGGGATCCTTCCAACATTACCTATAACTTTGAAAAGGAAAATCGTTCACTTGAACATGATGGTGGTCCAAGGGCCACTAGATTACAATCTACTCCTTGGACGTGACTACATTTACAGCATGGGAGCTATTGTTTCCACATTCTTTTGAGTGATGTGTTTCCCGCATGAAGGCAAAATGGTACAACTCATCGACCAGCTTTCATTCCCGGTTCAAACACGGCTACGAGTCAAACACCATCCCTAAATGGTCTCCTTACGCCAAGAATATCCCTTCAACCTTCATTTCATCCACCTAATTACTGCGAGTAGTCCGGTGAATGTAACAAAGCTTAGGGGGCATGCACCCTGGTCTGCTTTGGCAGGCAAACCCAGCTGAAAAAATAGATTTCCTTGTAGGTTATATGACCGGTCTAAAACACCATTTCCGTGTAGGATATGGGGTCAGTCTAAAACATTTATCTCCTCGCACGTTATGTGATTGGAAGCTCACACCATTCACCTTTGTCTATTTCGATGGACAAAGCCAAGGAAGTGTCTTGTCTACTCTGCAGACGAAACAATCCTGCTTAAATGCAGGGAATTCCGTAAGTTAACCTGGAAATTCTCATTTTCTCAACACTTGGGGGCATGCAAACCTTTTTATGCAAGTGAAAAGTGACCAATTTCATTCTAACCTTGTATTGTTTAGCTTAGCTCTTAGTAACAACTTCTTAGCTTAGGTGATTGGTCTGATCCACCATTCACCTTTGTCAGTGGCGCGCAGGCAAAGCAAAGGAAATGTTTTATCTAGGCGAAAGACAAAACCATCCTACCTAACCTCGGTAGTTCTTTAGCTGTTAGTGTAGTTAGCTCTGTAGTTTGGTCGTTTCTGGCCTACATAAAAAGGCAATGAGCAAAGTTTCGCATGGTGCAAGCTCACTAAAAAATGAACCTACTAATGAGAGACATCTTTTAGACGACTGGCATGAGCAATGTTTTCACAAGGTTCAAGCTCATTAAAAAATAAACCCGCCACTAAGCATAGTCTCTTCCGATTCAAGCTCATTAAAAAATGAATCCACCCTCCATAAATAACCTTTGTGATTGCCTTGCTATCAGCCTTTTGAGCCTTGGTCGTGTTCTTACTGTCACCTCCATTCTTTTGGCCGGTCATACTCTTCCACTTGATTGTTTACCCTTTTGAGGAACAGTTGTGATGAGTGATTCTATTAGCCACCCTCTTTACACTGTTGTGTTTGAGAAGTTCCAAACTTACCTAGAACCAGTTGCTACCCGAAAACATCACTCGTTCCTAAAAAACGAGTCTCTTTTAAGCTCTTTTTAGATTCATAAAATATGAAAAGATTGTCGAGCTACTGGCCTTTCCAGCTTGTTAAAGTAAGGGGAAGCGCCATCCCTCCTCTACATTTTAATCTTTTTGGACCTAAGGGATCATTCTACAAAAAGATTGAGCGCTTGTCTTTTTCGGCTCGCTAAAGCGATTGAAAAGTCATCCCTTTCGTATTATTTTATACTTTTCGGACTTAAGGGATTATGCCACGAAAAAGGATTGCTAGAGTTTCCTTTTCATCCCTTTTTCAAACTCTCTAAACATGAAAATGACCGAGTTATCCTTATCGTTAAACTCGTTAAAGCAATAGCGACAAACTTGTCCATCTGGACAAGAGCGAGTTTCACTGTTGCTAGGTTCGCTAAAACATAGCGACAGGTTTTCCCGAAGGGCAAATTATAGAACAAGCATATGTTATCCTCCTCAAGCTCGACAAAAATAAAGAGGTACTGGTCAACAATGACTGGGGAAAAATGGAAGAAAACTTGAAGAACATTATTGGTGGCAGGTCGCTCTTGAACCTGACACTTTCACTCCATCACCATGATTGAGTCGGGTTGGGTTATTCTGTTCATCAGTCACATCACCATTGGTCCTTCGTACCATCCATTTTTGGGGTTAACACTACCAATCCATCTCAATGTCGTCCATATGTTCAAGAGAAGTCATTCAGAGAACTCACCACCCAACTAACACCTCATCCACTGCAATACCTTCACCCTCCATTTTTCATGATCGCCATTCCTGAACCTTATATCATCAAATCGTTTTCACCGCCAGAAAATCATTTGCTTCGTTTCATGTTGTAGATGTGGGATTCATTGAGGCCCTCCTACGATGAGTCACTTCTTGTCAACATCAACTCATTATCCAAGAAGTTGACTTAGGAACAACCCTTTCAGTACTTTAAAGCTTGCATACCTCAATGGAAAGTTTCTCACTTCCGGCGACAGGTTTACATCAATGGAATTTGACCGAAAGATTTTGTGTGGTGTTCGACATCAGATCATATATTCACACCACGTGAATTGTACTGCAGTACCTTGAGGGTCATTATCATTATCGGTGATTCCTCTCGCGCCCGTTAACAACTTACATCATTGGCTGGTAATCAGGCGATGTCTTTCCATGTTTGACTTCAAAACATCTTTTCACATGGATCAACTTGTACATCGGGTGAAGATTGAGCGAGTTTGAAGACCCTAGATCTAGTTTCATCCATCCGAGCTACGATATATTCAAGAAGATAAAGACATCAAATGTACACAGTAGCTACACAGATGATCATCTAAGCTAAGGGATGATGGCTCTACAAGAATCTCCAGTCTGCAACAGCAGACAATTATCTGTCCTATGTACATGAAAATGAATTTATAAAGCTAAGCATGGGAATTCCCACCTCAGCTAGATCATGAAAATAATATGAAGATGATGTATTGTATTGTATTGTATTTTATACAGGTCACTTCCAGTTCGAATACCTCGGATCCTCATGATAAAGCATTTCACCCGACATCAGAAGATTTACGACCTCGTGCTTTAGGGGGCAACTGTTATAGACATATTCGGGCACTGCAACCCCAATCACATATGTCGATAAACCAAGGGCTCTTAAACCCCTAAAAGTGTTGTTTCACACCCTAAAGAATCATGGTCAACTGATTACATCATTTCCCAGAAGTTCCACCTGAAAAACAACTCAGAACTGGCCAAAACTGGACCATACAGACTGCACCATGCTTAGGGTGTGATGCATACTCGCTGCTACACTAGCCAGGTGCGATGCATACTGGGAGAGCCTTCGGTGGGGTGCAATGGGCGAGAGTAGACAAATGGCAGAGACAGTTTGCTAAGTGGAAACCCAGAGAATCTTCTAGAAACTTCTCATATGACACTTGCCTCTCTGAATTCGCCCAAGGATGAGTAAGAGATCAATGAAATCTCCAAGTGGAACCAAGAACTATCAATGGAATGACACTAATCAAAAACCCAAAAGCTGACTCACCCATCTGCAAATATCTATAAATCGATCCCTCATCTAAGAGATCTAGAGGCTAGAATTTTGTAATTTGTAAGGAAGTGTTGTTGGTTTCTCTTTGAGAATAGACATTGTATTGTTGGGTGATCTTACTTTTCATGAGGTGAAGAGGGCTTTCATGTTGGGAGGAGGATGCTAGATCAGACAGCTGGGATGTAATCCTCTCTTCTATTTCTACTAAATAAAGTTCTTTGAGTTTTCCTCCATATAATTGTGTATTTGTGAATCTTGTTATTTGTAGATGCAATTGTATGGTCAATGTATTTCTCATTCTGCATTGTTTATGATATCATAGATCGAGATGCTTTGATGGTGTTTTGTTGCTTTGCCTCTACAGGTTTTCTCTAAAGTGGGACAAGTAGGAGAAGAGTGGCGAGCTCTATCAAGGGAGAGAGGAAACAAGCAAGGAGCCAAGCGGAAGATACAGGTTGGTCCTCTTTGCTTCTCTCTTATCTATCATACATAAAGGAAACCTTGAAGCGCTTTGAATTGTTTGTTTCTAAGATAGCTACCCATCTTGGTGGGACTAACAGATCGAAAAGACACTAGTTTTCCCGGAAACACTATCCACCGCTACTACTGCTTCTGTGACAGTGGTTGCATGTTGTTCCTTCACCTCTCATAGAGTTGAAGGCTAGGACCTCAACTGTAATTCTATAATTTGCAGGTTCAACTCCAACTGAACCTACGCCATCTCAGTCGGAGTGTCGCGTACCCCTGTGGCCACCTTACGGATGTGTACCTCGACTGTCGCCTCTTTTGAAATGGCCAACTTTGGGACCATTCAAAATGCCTCCTCAATGACCTGCATAATCCGCTTGCTCTGATTAGTCACTTCGATCTCGATGGCGATGGTAGCATTCCTCTATAGGGCCATTTGCTCTTTATTGATCCTCTGTTCACTGATCACTTGGAGGGCATGGTGCTCTCGAGCCCTCGGCTCTACAATTACTCCATCCTGTAAGAGGTGGAGTGCTTCATGCAAGAGCACTGCTAGGTTCAACCCTATGCCCTTCAAGGCACTGACAGTGCGCTTGCCAGCCTCATTCTCGGTGGTCAGTGCTCCATCTGGTAGCACTATCACACTGGAAGCCTCTATGCGCAACATATCAACAACCTTTGAACTGTTGATAGCCAAGATGGTAGACATCGTGCCAGCTTGCGACGCACGGGTCTACAGCTCCTGCAACCCTGTTTGGATAGCCCTCAGGATGATCTGCTGCTGTTATTCAAATTGTTGTAAGGCCTTCGTGGTGACATCCCTGACTGTGTCATCGATATCATGTAAATCTCCCTCGGTTAATGTGATGGGGTCCAGTGAGGTCTTGTTCGCTTTGATTTGCTCCTAGACCCTCCCTTCTCTAGCTCTCTTGGGCGCTTGATGCGGGCGAACGTCTCCTGAGGGTCTGTGTCGTGCTATTTCGTCTCCTCCTCTATCTCAGGTGAAGGCGACCTCGTGCCTTTGTCAAAGCCCCACACTATCCCATCTATCTACTTTCTTACCTGCTACGTGGCCTTGAGTTCTACCTGGGCCTTATTAGCGGCCTCCTTTTTCCTCTTTTCAGCCAGCTGTGTCAACTTAAGCTTGGCATCCTCCTTTTTATTATGTGCGACAAACTTGCTTCCGACCACCTCCAAATCTATTGTAGAGCGCCACTGTGTTGACCATTGATCAAGCACTGCGTCAATGGCATCATCCATTTCCAGATATGGTAGGTCATACCATATCTGCGCAGGGTCCTTCCGCGCCCTGATGGATACTCGATGGAAGTTTGCCTTAAATTCAGTGTAGCCCTGCATGTTGGTGTACACTGTAGGCGAAAATCGTGTCTTGCGATTGATGGCCATCCAAATGTTCGTTTCCATCAAGATCCAAAAGATTTTACTGTCCTTGACTCGCTGCGCGTTCTTGGTCACCCACAACGAAGTGTAGTTTGCAGCTTCTAGGAGGTTTGGCACGACTGAAGGGAACTAGCTGTCCTCTAGCATCTCCCATGCTACCAACACAATTGACAGCAAGAGCCACACATAGTGGAACGTCTTGCTAAGCTCTTGCACTTCACGATAATTTTCTAGGAACTCTCCACGAAGGTAGTCTGACCAATTGAACTGGACTCATTCAAGGCATTGTGTTGCGAGTGCGATGACAGGCACCGACACCTCATCAGCGCGAAACTTTCTCATCGCCTTCCCTCCGAGGATTTGTGTGGCTACCTTCATAGCAGGGTCGCAGATATTGGATATAGCATATCCGTGCGGCTTCTTCACCAGTTTAAATTTTTCTTTCATCGATTCTGCGAGAGCCTGCTCACCACCTTTTCCACCAAAGATCATGGCCAGATTCTCTCTTGTATATGGTAGTCATGTTATCCGATGAATCAACCTAACTGTGATGGGTATCGACTCCTCCAGCCACATACACCCATCATGCACCAAGCACAACAGCTGCTTGATGACCAAAACTATCACCGGGGTGCGGTTGTAGTGTGACACCCAGAGCAGGTTGAGAAACCCTGCTTTCTCTACTCCCTTGAGCCACCTCAGCAACTCTAATGTGGTCATTCCCGTATTCATATCAACGATACGGCGCATCAGATGCTCGATCGCTAGGTGTGGGAAATTCTCATGGTCTGTCAAGCCTAAGTCTTCAAGTTTTAGTAGCTGCACTCGTGCCAAGCACGGACCGTCGGAAACACTTTTGTCTGGTAGCAGAGGGGTTTGCAGTGGAGTCTTACTCTCATCCATGTCCTTCGGCACCTTGGACTTAGTCTTGCGTGAAGGGACATACTCCGACAACCGAGTAATAGGGTCTGCACCCTGGGCTTCAACCTCCTCCACTTCAGCTCCCACATCCTCATCATCCATCGGGATATCTTCAATGTCTTCCTCCTCTAGTTCTAAGTTTATGGCCTTGCCCTTCTCCTTTGCAGTGGATTTTAGTGAGTTTCTCCTTGGTGATGCGCGCACTGGTATGGGAGGCTGCTTACCCTTCTTGTCCTTCATGGTTTCCTTGGATGGGGTCGGCTTTGGTCTCGGTGTCCTTGGCGATTTAGGGACTTCTGCCAATACTTCGGCCACTTCCAGAGTAGATACTTTTGCCTCTCTTTCCATTTTCTGTACCAGCTCCTCTACTACTTGTTAGGTATTTATAATTTCTGCGGGTGCTGACATAACTCTTTCTAACAGTGCTCGCGACGTCTTTGGCAAGTTTGCAAATGCAGGAGTCTCTTTGAAAGCCTCAAATAATTCTCAGTCCATGGGTGTCTGATAGCTCAACAACTCAATTCTCAAAATGCCAAGTATTTTTCGCTGGATAACTGCTTGTAATTTATAAGGCATTTTGAATTCAAATCCGACTGTCCCCCCAAATTCGATCCATTAATGTCAGATTAGCGAAAAAATTTCAAATATCTGAGCCATAAATTTAGTCTTAAATGCCGATCGGCTGCTCCATTTGGCCACATTTCAACCGTCAAATCATGAACAATGACTTTAACAGTCACTTTCCAATCAACTTGTGCAATTTCTCCTTGGGTAATGCAACCCCATCTGCATTGTCGCGGACCCTGTGATGTGTCCTTGCTTCTCACCGTCCACCAATCTCACAGCTCCCCAACCCGGGCCGTGTAGTTTATATCCCTGTGCCTCCTTTCAGCTTCCTGGAGCGCTAAGATTGTGTTACCGTCATCTAGTCACATGGTCGGACCGCCGGTGTATAGCTTCAATCGATTGCCATTCACCTTTCCTGGGAAGGGATCTCCATTCAATTTGACCAGTTGTACCGCTCCTCCAACGATAACCTCCTTAATGACCTAAGGCCCTAACAAGTGCATCTTGAACTTCCCTAGAAATTTATCAAACTTACCATCATATAACAAAACAAGACCGTTTACCTTAAAGGTGCGCAACTTAATATGTCGATCATGCTAGGCTTTTTCGTGTTGCTTTTGGACCTGATGGTGATATCTAGCTAGAAATATTTCTTCCTCAAGCTCATCTAGTTGTGTGAGCCTTTCCTCTAGGTCTTCGTGATCCATCATACCTATGAGCGCCGCTATGCGCAAACTAGACATAATATATTCCATAGGCATTATCGCTTCAACACCATAGACAAGCCTAAAAGGGGTTTGTCCAGTCAACTTCTTACATGTTGTTTGATAAGCCCATAGTACTACAGGTATGCGTAGGTCCCAATCACTTCATTGAGCATTGCAAACCTTGGTCAGTGCATTTTCGAGCACTTTATTGAATGCTTCCACCGTCCTGTTAGCCTGTGGGTTATAAGGTGTGCTCTTCTTGTGATATACCTGAAATTCCTCCGTTAGCGTGCTGATCGTCTCATTCAGAAAGTGTGTACCAATGTCACTCATCAAGATCTTTAGATAGCCAAATCGCATCAATACGTGCTCAAAGAGGAACTTTGCAGCGGTCGCACTTGTGCAATCCTTCACAGGTTGTGCCTCCACCCATCGCGTCAAATACTCCCTTGCGAGGATAATGTACCTTGCTCCCATCTTTCCTTGTGGCTGAACAGATCCCCCAAAATCTATCACCCACTTCTCAAAGGGTTGCAACGTCATCTAAGGATTCAAAGGAAACTCATCCCTCTGCGATGGCTTGTCAGTCCTCTAACACACATCACATGTCTTACAATATGTTTTTGAGTCCTGATGGAGGGTTGGCCACCACAACCCTGCGCGTAGAATCTTCTACGCGGTTGCTCTCCCTACATAATGTCCTCCCGCGACGCCCCCATGAGCGTCCGCGAGGATGATGCTTCTTTCAAACTCGGGTACATACCGTTGCAATATCTCTTCAGACCCCATTTTGTACAGATGCCCAACAATGATAGAAAAATCTATTGCGCGCACCACTAATTCCTTCTTCTATTGGATAGTGTATCCTTCTAGGGTAGTTCTTGTCGTTAGGAAGTGTATTATATCCTAAAAATGACCATCCACGACACGCACTACAAATAGTTGAGCGTTAGGCAATCCTTCTTCCAAATTAGTGGGTTCCTCCCTTGTTTCGATGCACGACAGATGGTGTGGTCTCGCGTTTAGTCGTCCAGGCTTTAAAATATCTTCAAAATCATATTCCTGGAACAAGAACAACCATTTGTAGATTCTCCCACCCAACACAGGCTTATTAACCAGGTTTTTTAGCGCGGAATGATCCGTGTACATCTTGAATGGCCTCCCAACAAGTAATGTCTAAACTTCTGGAGCACATACACCATGGCTAACCCTCCGCGCTCGGTGGTGGAGTAGTTCTTCTCTACCTTGGATAAGCCCACTCAAGCTGAATCAGGTCTAAGGGATCCTATGGTATCATAAAGATTGTTGCCTTTACCTCTTGTAGTGCCTCATCGATACAGTTAAACCTGTCTTTGAAACTAAATGTCATTATGAATCCCTTGCGCAAAATATCCCATTCACCTGTACCATGGCAGAGCTCTGTTTCTACATACGAATTCATCGGTACAACATCCAAGGTGTGATAGAACAAGTGTACCCATTCAGGTTGGCGCTTTTCTCCATAAGCTTGGGCCCATTTGGCCGAATGCACGCACGGATCATCCTGCCCCTCATACTTGTCTATCATTCGCATCTTAGGCTTTCCAAGTCATGTTCTCATCATCCTCCTACATTCACATCAATCACCAAAACTTCCTTTATGCGTACCCCACCATCTTGCAGGCATAGCAAGCAATGCCCAGTCAAACGCCTGGAAGTGTTGCTTTTCCTCTTACAACACACAGAGCAATAATCGGGTCATCATGTTACAGCTCAGTGTGGTTACTTCATGTAATCAAATCTGTCAGTGCTCTATTTCTTCATCAAAGTCCGAGGTGCATGAACTCTCGCGATCATGTGTAATCCATCCATTCGCGGTGGGATTCACCCGATCTTGGTCTCACATTGTTATTTTATAGATACAGTCCAAATCGTCATCACTCTCATAATCGCAAACCGGTTCAGTATAACGCGATCCTTCAGCAGGATCTAGGGGTACTATTATACACAACGATTTCTTCTCAAATATCAACTTTCTCTTCTTTAGGTTGATTACCCCATTCATATTAGTAGTCGAGACAATTCCCAGGAGTGCAGAATAGGGATTGTTGTCATCCACTATCTCTGTTACTTCAAAATCAACCAACGCTCACACCTTCAATATCCACAGTCACCCCCTGAAGCCGCCCCATGGGGATGATATTCTGTTGATTCGCCATCCTTAGCTGAATCGGATACCATTGCAGCGCGAGTCTCCCCATTCGTTCCAAAGTCTATTTTGGTAGGACATTCGCATCTGACCCCAGGTCCAAAATAACCTGATCCATTTCATACTCTCCTATATGTGCGGTCAGTCTCATCTCCCGTCCTGTCCTTGTTTTATGCTTGCCAATCGTCCATACTATGCGCGGCTCACCCGGAGCATTTCCAGCACATCTATGTATAAGCTCTTGTAAACCCTTTGTTAGTGTCAGTCTTTCCAGCCTTCCTCCAGTGATCAAATATTCTCTTAAAAAGTGATTTTGAAGTGTCAAGGGCAAATTTTGTAATTTCAGTGAGTCTTCAAGGAAAATTTGGTCACTAGGCATTAGGTCTAGGGTTTGCTCTCACTCTTTTCAAAGTTGCCCAAATTCCAATCTATGTCACTATTCAGTTGATTCTATCATCATTCATAGGGTTGTCATTATCATCTCAGTGTCTAATGAGTCATTTTACACCTTGTTCATGCTTCAGTTGCGCCTAGTAAGGTATTTCCCTCTCCTAGGTTTTGAAGGCATTTCTCTTGACGGTCAAATCATCGGCAAAACTTGTTCCTGATGTTATAAACCTTCCCTATCCTAAAGTACTTACCAAATGCTTCCCATCACTGAGATTCCCAATTCCTCATTTTCCACAAAACCTAGTTCTAGCTACAACCCGCAATTTTCTAGGTTGGGCCTGTGTTTGCCCTTTTGGACCCCTTCCCTCACTCAATCTCTGAGATCCACTTTCCCCTACTTCCTAACATCCCTCCCTACTTCCAAAATTTCCCCAAGAATAAAAGCCCTTATCCCTTCATTTCACTTCATTTCGACAAAATTCCTTGTTTCACACATCGGGATAAGTTTCACTCAAATGGTGTTTCAGAGCAATAAAAGATGAATTTGGGAAAACGGAGAGAGGTTTTTGTCCACAAAATGCAAAAGAAGAAAAACCTCCTTCACTTTTTGCACAGGTGTCATGGTTTTAGAGAAATGTCAAAATTACAATCGCTAGATCCAAGGAGGTTGGCCAAGGCACTAAAACGACGGAAAAGGCCTGATCCACTCCAAATTTTGGCCAAAACCTCTTTGACTGAGCATGGTACTTGATTGGGGACTCCCAGCCCAAATTTCAAGAAATTTGGAGAAAATTTTGTCAATTGTGAATTTTTCTTGCCAAACACAGGTTTTTGCCCTCAAAGCGTAGCGCGCCGCGCGCGACCCTTTCGTTGGGGAGGTCCATTTCAAGAAAACTCAGAATTTTTGGATTTGTCATGCAAAAATACACTTGCTCAGAAATTACCAAGAAATTTCACCAAGTTTTGAGCCTCCAGAAGGTCAAAAAAACAAGCAAAAAATGACTTTCTGCCACCTTTTTGACACACAGGAAGCAGTCTTGGGAGATTGCAATTTTGGAGGGGCAAATGACCACCAAATTCAGAAATTCCCCTTGGGTTGGAAATTATACATCCAAACCTTTCCAAAAAGCCCACTTTTTCTTCATTTGGACTCCGGGAAGTGCCTCAAAAGTTGGCTCAAAGGCGTATGACGCGTTCAGGATTAGGGTGCGACGCATCAGCACATTTTCTCAATTTTTCACCTACAGCTCAGCAAAACGCAGTTTTGACTAGGTTTGAATTTTTGGAGTGGATTTTGATCCTCCTTGATGTAAATGATGTAATTTTATGATACTTTGACACTTATTTATCTCTTCTAGGAGATTCATTCATGAGATAGGCAAAAATTAAATGAATGAATTGGTTTCCTAGCTTATAGAGGCAAGTTGTTTTGACTGCCTAGATTTTAGTGCTCAGTTTGGAATTGGTTGAAATAGCTCCTATGATAGTGAGCTCGACCCCTAGAGGCAAGGAAAGATGTTAGCTTGCCTATATTATGTACTTTCTTAGTCATTTCCATGGTTGGACTCTTGAGGGAGAAAGACTCTATTGTATTACTCATTGTATCTCTGCATTTTTGGCAAAGGAAGAAAGACCAGGGTTTTGCAGTCCCTTTTGGGATTCCTGTGGTTACATGTATTGATGGTTTGTTTCTATTTGTACTTGTAAGTTTGTTATGTGAATCATCTTCTTACTTTTTTTTCTACAAATTAGGCAAATGAAGTGTTAAGGTAGAATTCATGGTTGCTATGCTCTGCCTTTAAGTTTGCTTAATATCAATGTTTTCAGCTGTTTAAGGAGAATTCAAGGTGATTGCTTGCTCTCCTTAGCTCCTCACCAGTCATTCTCATCGATCCAAATCCTTCAAAGGCATTACAGTCTCCTACCTTGCCCCAAAGAACCCCCTGCGAAAACTGTGTCCAATCCCCGCACCCAAAATTGTCTTTCCCCAATTTTCCACCAAAACCTTAAAAAATCCCAAACCAAACCTTTTTATCAGTTTACTAGCCTAAAACCAGTGTTCTTTATTGGTTATCTCTGCTCGTTGAATATCTTTGCCGAGATAGACCGGAGAGAGCCCTCTCCTGCCCCGTAGGGCTAGCTACGAGGCTAAGTGGTTTGATGTTGCCTTGGAGTTTACCTTTTTCAGCCTGAGGTGAACTTTCAAGCGCTAACACCCTTCACAACCTTACTATCACACAGTAACTTAATACAAGTCTCTAGGAAGGTTGTGAGAATATAAGGGTCCATCTCTTGATCAGGCTTATCCTTGCTCCCTGAGGTGGAGGCCTCAGCGAAGCTCTTCTTAGCTTCCATGAAGGTTTCACGTGCGTGCTCTAGATCAAACTCAGCCTCCTTTACCGGAGCTTTGTGAACCCACGCACTATCTTCTGGCTATTTACCCTTGTCATCTCCTGTTGCGATTCCACTTCGGAGCACTATTTTCATGTTTGGATCCTCTTCGCGCGGCTCAGACCTCATCATCTACAGGTTCTGAGTCGGCAAAGGTGGTAGCGCTCCTTTGTCACGTATCCTAGCTTTCAGCGTAGGACAGTGTTCTGTTTCATGATCAAATTTAGTGTAATACTTGCACGACAAATGTGTTGGGTCAGTGCAATATTGGACATAGTGTCCTAGCCCTCTGCAATTGTAACAAATCAACTATCCTCGACCTTTGCCAGGTCCTCCTCCGCCTCGGCCTCGTCTACGCCATCCCTGTGCTCTAATCAGGGGGCTGCATTTCTGCCTAAACCCTATAGGCAGATGTTCTATCTGTCATCAACTCATAGCTTCTACAGTTGTGCTCATCATGCCCTACCGACCTACAAAAGTTACAGAATAGTTGTTGCAGTGCCTGTACAAACTTCTGCAACAAATAACAGTTATTCATGGCATGTTTTCCTACTACCTGACAGATAGCGCAGCACAGTGCAAGCCTCGCGCTCGGTCCTGCTTGAGCTTCCGGCCTTAAAGGCATCGGTCCTCCTCCTGCAATGTAATTCGTGAAGACCAGGCAATGGTCCTTGTCATGCCCCTGACTCTTGAATTTCAAGCACCATACCTCCTCACGCACCTCTAGTCGAACCGTTCTATCTTGCTTCAAACTTTGCATCTCAAGGCACATATTTGTTAATTAGCCAAACAAATCCCTACACTACTGGCCCTTTTGGCATTAGCCCGTGGAGCGCAGACCGAAGTCTCACCTGAAGCAGTATGGGGAGATGTTGGAACCAAGTTTTTGCACCTTGAGATGGTTGTAATGTCGGTTAATTCCCTCTATCTCTGCCTTCGCGCAAGTCACTTAGCTCTAGGGCTTACCAGACGAGCCCTCTATTCCAACCTTCGATACCTCTGTGAAAGGGTACGATCGACCTTCGCACAGCCCTAACCTGCAGCTCAGGTACTTTCACGCTGCTATGGCAGCGTACCGTGCAGCTTCCCAAATTAGTCTAAGTAACTTGCTTATCTTATCAAATAATTATAGCTAACATCGTGTAAATAGATATCCTTAATTGCGTTCAGTTTTCCAATGTAATTACATTCATTCACGCATCATATAAGCATAATAAATGAAATTCATACATAACATATCAAGATGCATCAATAGAGAAAAGACATAGAAATTGCAGAATATTTCCCTTTATTGATATCCTCCAAGTGATTACAGACTCTATCCACCCTGCGCACACAGCTGCAGGGGTCCGCGCACTCAGTTGTAAGGGTTCGTGTACTCAGCTGCGAACTTCTACCCTAGGCCTCTGCGCACTCAACTACACAGCCTATACCTACGCTACGACCCAAAACTTAGACATCTATCTCTGAGCAATGAATCTCTTCCATTCTTGATGATTCTAACTACCTAGAGCTTAGCTCTTTTTATACTTTACTTTACAAAACTAAGGGCGGACAACCCTTTATGACTTATGACACCTTCGCGCATTGCGACCACAAAATGCCGAGTCTTTACAAGTTTATTACAAAATTTGACTCCAACATGGGCTTTTAGCCCCAAAAATGCACTTTGGGGGATCTCGTTCCCAACAATGGTGCTGCACCTGCAAACATGTCAAGGGGATATCCCCGGTAAGAAGTCCCAATTAGACCTCAGACCATTTGGTGTTGGAGTCCCAGCAGTGGGTCGTAAGGTAATGCCTTGACCGCGATGTCGCACAAAGACAAGTAAGATAACTCTGTTAATAGCAAGAGTGTGACTGTTGCATTGAGTCAAGGAATATGTATGAGAGGTTCTTACACAAAAGGGGGGAGATAAGGGTGAAGGTGAGTTCCAGGTTTAAAGGGATAAGTCCCAACTCAGCTAGGAACACACAAAACAAATGAACATACACAGCTTCCGTCAGAGCAGTCCACTCGAATGCGGTAGTCACAACGTACAAGGTAAGATAACAGGTACAACACTCACGGATCAGTCTAAACGAGTGTTACAGTTGTTACAACAAGGTTCTTGTGAAATTTCTATCTGGTGTCCAGCAGAGCAGTCGACATGGACGGTGACAGTATTAACAGCATATACAACACATTTGCAACAAGATTCATATAATTGCATGTGAATCAGTTCATAAAAAAAATACGTAAGTTAAACAACATATATCATTAAGGCAACTGGAGCAGTCCAACTACAATAACAACATATGCATGAAAATGTGTTGGCTCTTGTTATATAGAGTGTAAGTTCCAATCATACAATACATCCATGTAAACCTGCTAGCCCTAACAGTGAACGTTATAGCCACATCCGCCTACACCTGCAAAGAGATGTACTAGCTTTGTGCAGTGGAGAAGCCAAGCCACGTTACAATACTGTCCAAGCTTTCTTTAAGATAGTCTTAATAGAAGCTTAGTTGACCAAAAGCCTCTATAATGAGTTATCAGGGACTATTTATATCAAAGGGTGGGGTGACCCTTGACATTCCCCTTTGTGACAGTTCAACTACGCTCATGACTCTTCACCTACTCTATGACTGTTAGACCCAAC